>CM051266.1:10310017-10455017 GCA_027921565.1 Artemia sinica
TTTGGACGTTTAGATAATTTAAAATTAAAATTCGGCCCACAATTCAAGCTCTAACAGCCAACTCCACACAACTGATTCACTTTATGGCCTCCAAATACGGCAAGTACTACAGTTTTGGCAGATTTAATTAAAACGGCCCTTCAAAAATCACAGTGAGCATTAAATTGTTCATCTTACGCCCTTACAGTCAGAAGTGACGTTTTGTTGGTTTATCTGCTAGAACGATCTTTCTCTTCCCAATAGGAGATTGATGAAGTGTCATTCAAAAAGGTTGAACCACTTTGATTCTTATCGGTTCACCAATTGACTATTTTAGCTAGTAGAACAGTGAAACAAAGGGTCCAGAAGACAACACTTAACAACTGTTGTTTTCTGATACCGACGATTGATACAAATCTTCCGCCGCATGGATGTCGGTAGTTTTATTTTCCAATAATAGTTTTATGCAAATACTTTTGGGCAACTCTGCATTTCAAAATTCGTGGCCAAAATAGAAGAAAAAAGTCACTTTTTAGGTAGTGACACCTAAATCTACGAAAAAAGTTTTCTATTATATGTCCTAAATTTAAATCAATTCTGCAGCTGGAGTTAGCATGGGAACTTGGGAAACAAATTTCTTTTAGTTTTCTTTCAAATGTCTGTAAGGGTTATGTAAATAAGACAGGTAATGTGGTAAGACTGACCTGGGAATTGAGGAAGTGTAGATCTTTGAATTTTTTGTTTCAGCAAGGGAGAGGATATGTTGGCAACCAAGTAGTAGTGTAGCTAGGCAGGGCGGAGTTTACCTGTCACCGATGTAATATCCCTTGAAATTATTCATGGGGAAAATTATTCACTGATGTAATATCCATCTAAATTATTCAGGGGGAAGGGCTTATATTGTCTTCAGGTTTTGAAAAAACTACCTCAGCTTCTGAATCTAGGAAAAAGTTCTATCTTTCCAAGTGAGTACGGCATTTGAAGAAATATATTCCCAATAAAAGAAAGGTAAGTGTTTGAAAAGTCAAAGAGACTATAGATCTTTTTTTTTTTTGAGGAGAGCAAGCGGGTGTTCTACATCGCAAAGACTCTTTTCAAATTGTTATTCTTCTCAATGACTTCCCATCGTAAATTTGCTCATGATTTTTTCGGAATTTAAAAACACTGATAGCGTTTATAGTAAAATTATGCAATGTTGGACAAAACTTCTTATTTAATTGATAGGTTTGTAATTTTAATTTTTTGTGTTCTTAGTTAAGGCCTACTAGAGTCCGTTTATTTCTTATGTTTTATGCTCCATTATGATTCTCAACAAAACTTCTTTCTTTCAAATTATTACTGATAATTGTTTGATTTTCGATTAGAATCTAATATTTTTCCCTTGCAAAGGCTTCGATTATAAAATATCTTTTGTAAACTATAGTTATTTAATATACATAGAGATTGACATCTCAAGATTAAACCATAAAAAATTCCTTTTCAAGTCAAAATATTGAAGGGCATTAAGCTTACCACATAGTAGCTCATTATTCGATAGCTCATTATTCGATAGCTCATTATTCGATAGGCAAAAATCAGGCAGATAGCTCGGCTGTGGTAATTCAAAGTGCGACTTATGCCATTTTGGTTGAAAATGAGTTATGAATGTATCGTGGGTAAACTTAGCACGGGTAATTGAATGGTGCAGTCAGAATCTTGTACCATTACGAAAATAACAAAGAGACATGCACCGGTTTTGACCTGGCTTTTGTCTCAATTTTTATCAAAGAAAAAGTCGACCTACGCTAAAAAATGTGTTAATTTTAAATTTACTCAGAATAATTTTAACTGAAGAGGATTGGCTTATCTATAGGAAAAAGAAGACATATGCCATAAAATGGAATAATAATGAATTCTCTCGGAATATTTGAATTTAATTTAGACAACTGAAAATAGCATAAAATTTGGTTGAGAATATGTTATGTTTATCTTCATCAGCCTCATTCTTTTGAGCAACCACAGCCGACAAATTTTTTTGGCTCTCTTGAAAAAGTTACAAACATGACATGTCACACTTTTTATTATCACAGCCAAGCTGTGGCGTGACCTTTTTTGTTATCATGCTTCGACTGAGATGACTTATAGCCACAGAATACCGCATTTTTATAATAGGGACTTAAAACCTCCCACAAAAGGGTTATCTCATATGAGGAATTTAGTAGTTTTAGGTTTTAGTCAGTTTTAGTCAATTTAGTCAGTTTTCTGGTTTATGCTTTTTCAAAAATTACTCAAATTTTCTCAAACTCATAACTTTAGATAAGTGCCCTTAAAAGCTCAATGAATTTTAATCATTCAGAATCACCAAAATAATATTTTATGTAATTTATATATTTCTAATCCATATCTCTTTCTAAGGGCTCAATTACTTTTAGAACTTGTTGCTCATTAATTACAGTTTGTTAGAACTTACCCATTAACCTCTCTGCTTCCGAGTAGAAACCTCCGTTTCTTTTTGTCCAGCAGATGGGTAGTGGTTTCAAATAAATGTTAAAAACTTGAAAGTGCTTAAAATGTGAAATACTCTATTTACTCAATTGACAAAATCAAACAGTTTCTGTCAACAAACTGTAAATAAGTAAGTTACAAGTGACTCATATTAATAGTAACCAAACTTAAAAAAAAAGAAAATCTGAAAACAGCATGTATCAAACGGTTCGTGGTAACGAACTGTAAGTAAGGTTGATCCGGCTCAATAGTAACTGAAACTCTTAAAAACAATAAAAAGAATCAAATTTCTATGCCGATTTTAAATATATACGTTTCATCAAATTTAGTCTTACTCATCAAAAGCTACGCGCCTGAGAAAACTTGCATTATTTTCGAAAAAAAGGGGAAACAACACCTAAAGCCATAGAACTTTAATGAAAATTACTCCATCAGATTTAGCGTATCAGAGAATCCTACTGTAAAGGTTTCAAAAATGTGGAATTTTGTATTTTTTGCCAGAAGAAAGATCACGGATGAGTGTTTATTTGTTTTTTTTCTTTTTCCAAGGATGATCATATCGACCCAATGGTTCTAGAATGTTGCGAGAAGGCTCATTTGAACGGAAATTAAAATTTCTAGTGCCCTTTTTTAGTGACCAAAAAATTGGGGGGCCTTCCCACGCTCATTTTTTCTCAAAGTCACCGGATCAAAATTTTGAGATAGTCATTTTGTTCAGCATAGTCGAAAAACCTAATAACTATGTCTTTGAGGATGACTTATCCCCACAGTCCCCGGGGGAAGGGCTGCAAGTTATGAACCTTGCCCATTGTTTACGTATAGCATTGGTTATTGGGATTTAGGAAGTATACAGACGTTTTCAGGGGGGATTTTTTTCTGGCGGGGGGAGGGCATCGGGGTAGGAGGTTACGTGGGAGGATCTTTCCATGGACGAATGTTTCAAGGGGGAAAAGAATTTACATGAAGGGGCGCTGGATTTTCCAGCGTTATTTAAAAAACAATCAGAAATTAAATAAAAAACAAGGTTTTTTCAACCGAAAATAAGAGGCAACATTAAAACTTAAAACAAACAGACATTGTTACTTATATGAGGGGGTTCTGTCCCCTCCTCAACACCTCGCTCTTTACGCTAAGGTATTTTTAGTAATTTCAAAAGAGCTATTTATTCTAATTAAATGACTTTTATGATTCAGGGGTGATTCATCAAGAATTCGGAACAAAATTTGAACTTTAGCGTAAAGACCGAGGTATTGGTGAGGGGTCAAACCCCCTCATATTACCTATATGAGGGACTTCGCCCCCTCGTGAATACCTCGCTCTTTACGCTAAAGTTGAAATTTTGTTAAATGATGGCCGACATTTGAGGAGGGTTGCCTCTCCTCAATAGCTCGCTCTTATGCTAGTTTTTTTTTTTTTTTTTTTTTTTTTTTTTTTTTTTTTTTTTTTTTTTTTTTTAAGAGGTTATTTTTCTAATTAAACAGCCTTTGTGATTGACGACTCATTCTAATTAACTGCAGCACAAATCAAGCTTAGCTATTATAAGGTTATATATTAGTTAAAAAAAGTAAGATTAATATGCAAATTCCGTTTAATTATTTATATACGGTGAAAACAAATTCAAAACCTGCACTAATTCAAAAACGTTCAGAAATTAAATAAAAAAAGTTTTTTTTAACTGAAAGTAAAGAGGGACATTAAAACTTAAAACGAACAGAAATTATTCCGTATACGAGAATATACGGGAATTCCGTATATGAAAATATTCACTCTTTCATAATAATTACAAAAATCTTAATGACTAAACAAGATTCAATGCATTATTATAAACTGCCGTTCCCATTGAATTTCAGTCTATTTTTAGGGTGTATTTACCGAGCAGCCCCATATGCAGCTCGAATGTATGTTGATTATTGTTAATTCCTTAATACTTGTGTAAAGTGATAAGGCTGAACCTGTAACACTGACTATGGATGATCCCATGTGTGTTCATCCTTCTATGTAAAGTTATGAAATTTCTATTTTGTCGACAGTGACATTAGTGTTCTCTTACATGCTCAATTTCATTGCACAATTTCCATCATGACTGTGTCCCTTTTTGGGGGAATCTCATGTGCTTATGAAACTTGCACATGGGATTTGAAGACGGGGGCAAACCCCCTCATATTACATATATTAGGGAGTTGAGGAGGGGCTGTCCCCTCCTCAACACCCTGCTATTTACACTAAAGGTTGACTCTTTCTCACCACTCTACTTTTTAAAACAATAAAAAACTTTAGCGTAAAGAGCTTGGGCGTTGCAGAAGGGACAGCCCTTTCATATACGGAATAATTTCTGTTCGTTTTAAGTTTTGATGTCACTCCTTACATTCAGTTAAAAAAAACTTGTTTTTTTTTATTGAATACCCAAAAAAATCGGCTTTTCATAGTGATTCTTAAAATGTAAACTTAAAATATAACCTTCTTAAAATATAAAATATTGATTTTTAGTTGTTTCTTGTTCGGCTATTTTCAACCTTCTTACCAAATAAGTTGTTGAAGAGCTATACAAATAATTTAATTTTTGTGATCACAAGTAATTTTATGTTAGTTCTTAATTTACAATTTAAAAATGGATGTGGATCAAAATACTCTTGGGCTGAAAAATTACACAATTTGAAGGTTGCCACTAAGCATATGTCTTTGCATGAATTAAATAAAAAAAAAAAAACAAGTGTTTTAAACTGAAAGTAAGGAACGACGTTAAAACTTAAAACGAACAGAAATTATTCCGTTTATGAAGGGGGCTGTCCCCTCCTCGACGCCTCTCTCTTTACGCTAAAGTTTTAACGTCGTTCCTTACTTTCAGTTAAAAAAAACTTGTTTTTTTATTTAATTTTTGAACGTTTTTGAATTAATGCAGGTTTTGATTTTGGCTCACCGCCCATGAATAATTAAAACAAAATTTGTAGATTAATTATACTTTTATTTGGTTAAATGGCTTTCTTGAAACTTGTTTAATTTTATTTACGAACGTTTTTATTAGTAATAAATATACGTAACTTACGAATTAACTTACGTAACGAACTTCTATATTCATAAATTTTTAACACGCATATTAGGGGGTTCGCCCCCTAGTCAATACCTTGCTCTTTAAGCTAAAATTCGAATTTTTTTCAATTCTTAAAATGACCCCTTAATCACAATCAGTTGAAATCAGTTGAAAAACTTTTTTTTTTAATTTAATTTCTGATCTTTTTCTTTAATAATGCTGGGAAATCCGGCGCCCCCTTCATAGCAATGTCCCTTCCCCCATGAAAACCCTTCATGGAAAGTTCTCCCATATAACCCCCGAACCACCCCCTCCCCCACCTACTAGAAAAAATCCCCCCTGAAAACGTCTGTATACTTCCCAATAACCAATACTATATGTTAACATTGAGTAAAGTTCATAACTTTCAGCCCTCCCCCTGGGGACTTTGGGGGAATAAGTCATCCTAAAAGACATTTTTATCATAGTTTGACCATGCTGAACAAAATGGCTATCTCAAAATTTTGATCGGGTGACTTTGGAAAAAAAATGAGCGTGGGAGGGGGCCTAGTTGCCCTCTGTTTTTTTGGTCACTTAAAAAGCGCACTAGAACTTTTAATTTCCGTTCCAATGAGTCCTCCCACGATATTCTAGGACCACTTGGTCGATAGTCTCGATACGATCACCCCTGGGAAAAAGAAAAAAAAAACAAATAAACACGCATGCGTAATCTTTCTTCTGGCAAAAAATGCAAAATTCCACATTTTTGTAGATAGGAGCTTGAAACCTCTACAGTAGGGTTCTCTGATACGCTGAATATGATGGTGTGATTTTCATTAAGGTTCTATAACTTTTAGGGGGTCTTTCCCCTTTTTTCGAAAACCAGCCAAATTTTCTCAGGCGCGTAACTTTTGATGGGTAGGACTAAACTTGATGAAAATTATATATTTGAATTCAGCATTTAAACCTGATCCTTTTGATGTATCTATTGCTATCAAAAACCCGTTTTCTAGAGTTTCAGTTACCGTTGAGCTGGGTCGCTCCTTACTTACAGTTTGTTACCACGAACTGTTTGACATACGTGTCTCAAGGAGGTTGCTTATTCTCCAAGACACAAGAAAAAAAAAACAACTACATAGGATGCTCCTAGAAGCATCCTAAACTAATTAAAATAATAATGTAAAAGGAAAAAAAGAAAAAAAAGAAAATCACTTTCTCTGAAACACCCCCAGGGTAACAACAACCAACCAAATACAACTCCATCTATCCCTTCACCCCGCTTCACTCAATTCATTCTGGTTGGTATATTTCTTCTATCAAATGTATCGTTATGAATTGCACAATAAGTAAAGAGCAACTTTGCCAATTGAAACCGAAGCTTTGAAAGAGTTCTGATAAAAATAGGCTGTTTATACCAAAACATTAATTTCATGGTGCTTCTAAATATATAAAATACATGTGGGAGTGGTGCAAGACAACCTAATTGTGGTGTCCCTGCTTCTGCTAGTCTTAGTCCACAATTCGACTGGTGGCAGATCTCATGTAAATGCTCCGGTTCAAACCCGGCATTGGTTTAGCCTATGCCGGGGCACTACCTCCAATGCTGAATATGGTTAAAAGGTGTTTCGGCTCCACTCCCCATCAAAGGAATGCCCTAACTTTTGGATCTTTTTACATTTATTTGGCTAACCACCCAACATGATGTATTTTACCTGCTTAGGAGTCATCAAAATCAACATTAGCCAAAAATGACTTCTCTCTGCTTTTGTTGCTCACGAATTAATTTCCATCATGACTCTGTCCCTTTTTGGGGGAGTCCCATGTGCAAGATTTATAAACACATGAGAGTCCCCCCAAAAGTGACACAGTCATGATGGAAATTGTGCAATGAAATTGAACATTTAAGAGAACACTAATGTCACTGTCGACAAAATAGAAATTTCATAACTTTACACTGAAGGATGAACACACATGGGATCATCCATAGTCAGTTTTACAGGTTCAGCCTTATCACTTTACACAAGTATTAAGGAATTAACAATAATCAACAAACATTTGAGCTGCATATGGGGCTGCTCGGTAAATATACCCTAAAAATAGACTGAAATCCAAGGGGAACGACAGTTTATAATAATGCATTAAATCTGGTTTATTCATTAAGATTGTTCTAATTATTATGAAAGTATGAATATTTTAGCTTCCGAATATTGATATTATGTAGTTTCATTGTGTTTGAAATATTTATATAATTATTTACTGGTTGCACACACACGTAAGTAACAATTATGGTGTGCTACCGATTGAGTAAGTTTGTGGTGTGTAAAAATAAAACGTTACTGCTGTTAGTGGTCTTAAATTATTAAAAGTGGGCTAGTTTGAATGAGCATCTGAAGATTTTTTTAAAAAGTTATTCTGCAAAAGTCAAAGTTGGACCAAAAGAGTCAGCAATGAAGGGGCAGTAGCTCTCCTCACAGTTATGGAAACCGTGGGTATGGTGTTAAAAACAACGAGAAACTAAGTAAGAAAACTAAAATTTAAAACGAATAGAAACAATTTTGTTCATGAAGGTGGCTGTTGCCTCCCCCCCCCCCCTGTTGTTTCGCTAAAGTACGACTTTTTCATCTGAATGCTTCAACAATTGCTCAAATGTTGCATTTGATGTTGTAATCTTCATCAAGTTTGCATGATTTAGTAATAGCATTCCTACCCTATTTCATAGCCTGCGTTTTTCTTGCTGGTATTATTGATGACTTATAATGATTCGAATTATAAACAATCATAAAGATTTGGGTACCATTATTACCTTTAATCACAGTCAATTGACTTCGGGTAGATGTAAAATATGGTCTTTTTTCATAATGGGCTTTTACATTGTGTTAAATAAAAAAACAAGTCTTTTTAAATGAAAGTAAGGAGCGACATTGAAACTTAAAACGAACAGAAATTATTCCGTATATGAAAGGGGCTTTCCCCTCCTCAACGCCTCCCTCTTTACGCTAAAGTTTTTAATTGTTTTAAAAATTTTATGAGACAGAGCCAAACCTCGGCGTAAAGAGCTAGGCGTTGAGGAGGGGACAGCCACTTTCATATACGGAATAATTTCTGTTCGTTTTAAGCTTTAATGTCGCTCCTTACTTCCATGTAAAAATAAAACTTTTTTTTTTTATTTAATTTCTGAACATTTTTGAATTAATGCAGCTTTGATTTTGGGTCACTGTACATGAATAATTAAAACTAAATTTACATATTAATTTTACTTGTTTTTGGCAAAATAGCTTTCTCAAAATTTTGTTCCGACGTAACTTACGAATTAAATTACGTAACGGACTTCTATATTCGTATGTTTTTATTACGTATATTAGGGAGTTCGCCCCCCAGCCAATACCTCACTCTTTACGCTAAAATTCGAATTTTGTTCGAGTCACAAACCACTGAATGAAAAAGGCCGGTTTATTAGAATAGATAGCTCTTTTGGAAGTACTAAAAAAACTGTAGCATAAGAAGCGAGGGATTGAATAGGGGGAGAACCCCCTCATATACAATAATAATTTCATTTCGTTTTAAGTTTTAATGTTGCTCCTTACTTTCAGTTGAAAAAAACTTGTTTTTTTTTATTTAATTTCTGATAGATTTTTTAAATAATGCTTGGAAATCTGGCGCCCCCTTCATAGAAATGTCCCTTCCCCCAAGGAAACATCCTCCATGGAAAGATCCTCCCCCGTAACTCCCTCATCCGAACCCCCGCCACCACAAAAAATCCCTCCTGAAAACTTCTGTATACTGCCCATTAGCCAATATTATATGTAAACAATAGGTAAAGTTCATAAATTGCAGCCCTTCCCCTTGGAACTATGAGGGATTAAGTCATCCTCAAAGACATATTTATTAGATGTTTGACTATGCTGAACAAAATGGCTATCTCAAAATTTTGATTGGGTGACTTTGAAAAAAAATGAGCGTTGGAGGGGGCCTAGTTGCCCTCAATTTTCTGGGTCACTTGAAAAGGGCACTAGAACTTTTAATTTCCGTTTGAATGAGTCTTCCTGCAATATTTTAGAACCACTGGTTTGATACGATCACCCCTGGGAAAAAAAAATAAATAAACACGCATCCTTGATCTTTCTTCTGGCAAAAAATACAAAAATTCCTCATTTTTACAGATAGAAGCTTTAAATTTCTGTAGTAGGGTTCTCTGATACGCTGAATCGGATGGTTTGATTTCCATTAAAGTATTATGACTTTTAGGGGGTATTTCTCCCTTTTTTTGAAAATAAAGCAAATTTTCTCAGGCGCTTAACTTTTGACGGGTACGATTAAACTTGATGATACATGTATATTTGAAATCAGCATAAAATCTGATTCTTTTGATGTATCTATTGGTATCGAAATTCCGTTTTTTAGAGTTTCGATTACTATTGAGCCGGGTCGCTCCTTACTTACAGTTCGTCACCACGAACTGCTTGATATTAGCTTTATAATCATTTTAGTGGTCATACACTGCACCTAATTTCAGTGGCGTTAACCAGAAAATGGAGGGGGTTGGTTTTTATTCATCCTCTACCCAAAATGCCTCTCGGATTTGTAAAATAATCGTTAAAAAGCAGGTGAAAAAGCTAATCCTCCGAAAAAAAACATAAACAAATACTCCAGCTCGTAAATCGCTCTTTCAAGTTTGGGCAAAAGCTTTAACCTCCCCCCCTAAAAAACTCTTTTGAACCCCCCCCCTTTTCTTGAACGATAATTCATTTTAGTAAAACGTCTAAACAAAAACTCTATTGGTACCCTCCTCCAAACAAAAATTTTGGGCCTGGCCCTACTTATTTTAAATTACTTATAGCACATGTAACTGTATTCAGCAGAAAGTCGAAAAGGTGTCAGGGCAAGGGGTTCGTGGATAGTGATGAGGTTTTCGGAAGGGATAGGAAGAAAAATACAGGGATCTGTTTCCAATTATTTATACTAGGCTAATATAGCTTGGCAATTGATATTTAATTTCTAAATTTTTCGGGGGTAAGGAAAGGAGGAGGATTGTTTCAGAAGGGGCAGAAGAGGTCAAAGATTTTTTTCTTCAAATTAACAGACATTTATTTAAAGCGAGTAGGCAATAGATGGCTAGTGCTACCAGGTCCTACTGATTTCTGCCAATTAGGCTAGTGAAAATTATATTTGTCAAATGATGCATTCATATCGACAGCATGTAGGATTAATGCACTTCAACAATTATCTTCGTTTTGTTTTAAATCATGTCGACAAGCAGCCCCAAAAATTATAATTAATAACTTTGCTTTGAGACCTTCCATCTGAACATTCATGAATATGATATTATTCCAATACAAGTCTATTTTTTTAGGCTTTGCACATTCCATATATGCAAATTATAAATGCTGGTAATTGCCAATTATTTTCCATCATTCATCATGATGATTCAACAGTAATTCGTGAGTAACAGAAGCACTCAAACATGCATTTTTGAAGCATCAATTTTCATCATTTGGGGGGGGGGGTTAGGATTTCTAAAATTAGGTAAACTATATATTAGATATAGATAGTTTGGAAAAATACAGAAGGCAAACTTCGAGAATTGTGAAGGCAAATAAAACAGTTCGTCATAACGAACTATAAGTAAGGAAAATTCCAGAAAACGGAATTCTGATATCTATGGATATATCAGAAGAATTGGCTTATTATACTAATTCCAAATATATAAGATTTATCAAGTTCAGTTTCACTCATCAAAAGCTACGAGTCTGAGAAAATTTGCCGGATTTTCAGAAGAATCAAGGAACCTTAATGAAAGTCACACCATCAGATTCAGCGTATCCTAGAACCCTATTGTAGAAGTCTCAAGCTCTCATCTTCAAAAATGAGGAATCTGTATTTTATGCGAGTAGAAAGATCACAGATGCGTGTTTATTTCTTTTTTTTTATTTTATTTTATCTTTTCTCAGGGGTAATCACATCGAACCAATATTCCTAGAATATCAGGAAAGGGCTCATTTGAACTGATTTTAAAAGTTCTAGGGCTCTTTTCTTGCGACCGAAACAATTGGAGGGCAACTAAACCCCTCCCAACTCCTTTTTTCTCAAAGTTGTCAGATCAAAATTTTGAGATAGCCATTATTTTCACCATAATTTAAAAAAATCAAAGAACTACGCCTTTGGGAATAATATAAACCCTAAAGGCACTGGAAAAAGGTCTAAAAGTAATTAAATTTGCCCATTTTTTACGTATAGTATTTATTTTTGAAAAGTATACAGACATTTGGGGGAGAGGTTTATGCTTGGTGGATTTTCCACAGCGATAATTTTCAATGGGGAGGGAAGTTTCCAAGGGGTGAACTTTCCAGGGAAATTTTTACACTTTAGGAATTAACCATAATTCCTATGCGAAATTCCAGTTTTTTTTTTTACTATAGCCTTCACGGCTCCATCACAGATGATGATTTGCCGCTAGTCTTGGTAGTTACCTCATTTTCTAACACTGAGGTACTTGTTATACCTTTTCTTGAGCGCGTCAAGCCAAGGATAAATGTTGTTTGTCTTACTCTCTCTTTTCCGACTCAATTTTACATGTGGAGGGGTTAAGGGGAATTGTCCAGGGGGAAATTTTTACCGGGTTTGAACTGTCTAGAATATTTTCCCGTAGGGGAAGGGATTCTTTTACTTTGTGGTAGTTATATGTTTTGAACAAACAGAGATGGTTTATCCCAGTTCTGTCAGGATAGATCTTGAAAAGATCAGATTCGGATTCCAGAAATCAGATCAGATCAGATTTAGAGTATCCGAGAACGTCGTTGTAGAAATTTCAAGCTCCCATCTGTAAAAATGTGGAATTTTTGTATTTTTTGTCAGGGGAAAGATCACGGATGCGTTTTTACATGTTTGTGTTTTTTCCCCATGGGTTATCGCATTAAACCAATAGTCCTAGAATATGGGAAAAGGGCTGCTTCGAACAGATATTTAACGTTCTAGTGCCCATTTTAAGTGACCGAAAAGATTGGAGGCCAACTAACCGACCTCCCACCCCCTGTTTTCCTCAAACTCATCCGATCAAAATTTTTAAATGGGCTTTTTGTTCAACATAGTCGAGAAGTCCAGTAGCCATTTCCTTTGGTATAACTTAACACCCAACAGCCCCTGGGGAAAGGTCTGTAAGTCATGAAATCGGCTCATTGTTTACGTATAGTATTTGTTATTGGGAAGTATACAGACAATTTTTTGTCGGGGGTGGGGGGTGAATTTTCTACAGGGATATTTTCCATGGAACGAATAGTCCATGGGGAGGAACGTTCCTGGGGGATGAGCTTTCCAAGAAAATTTTCACACTGGGGAAGTTTACCAGTTTTCTTCAACGAAATTCGTTATTTGTCTTTGCCAACTCAATTTTACATGTCGAAATGTTAAGGGGAATGGTCCCAGGGAAACTTTTTACCGAGTTCGGACTGTTTATAGTATCTTCCCGTAAAGGGAGGATTTTTCATGGGAGAAATTCTTCATAGGGCCATGGGGTGGGGGCTTCAACGGGATAAATTCTCCAGAGGCAATACTAGGAGAAGAGGGGGCATATCCTACTAGGGGGGGGGGGGTAATTTGCGGTTGAACTTTTAAATGGAGGAGGGAATTTCCCGCATGATTTTAAAACAATCAGAAACTAAAGTCTTTTTCAAATGAAAGTGCGCTAAGAAAACATTTTCACCCAGAATTTTCCTCAAGTAATTTTCCGGGGGACACTTTCAGCTAGAATGGAATTGTCTGGCAGGAAATTTTCCTGTCGGGAGGGGGCTATTTTACCTGGAAAGAACTTTCCATGAAGGGATTTTCCGTTGGCATAAATTATGTTCTGGTCTTGAGAAGGCATGGGGGTTATCAGCCCTACACATGCTATTTTTTGTTCGTTTTGAGTATTTCTGTTCGTTTTGAGTTTCATTTATTTATTAATAGTGACTTGTGGTAGTTTTATGCTTGGAAGATTATTTGACTTTATTTCTGCTCATTTTTGGAGCTCTTTTCTTTTCTTTGAAAATCTTGTTTTGTGGAAAGTTTTTTAAATTAATCAAATAAAAGAACAATTTCTGTCAACTAAAATTAACAGCGAACCCGAAACTTAAAACGAAAAGAAATTATAACGTATATGAGGGGTTTCCCTCTCTTCTCCTCGTCTCGCTCTTTACGCTAATGTTTTACTTTCTCTTCTAATTATTTAAGGATGAATCCTGAAACATAAGGGTTTTTTAATTACAATATTAAGCTTTTTTTTTATAAGTTCTTGAAAAAAGTTTAGCATAAAGAACGAGACATTGAGGACAGAGCAGCCCTCATCATATACGTAATAATTTTTGTCGTTTTTAATTTTTGATGTTTCGACTCACTATTTACGGTATTGAAAATTTAACTTCTTTATTTTACACGGCTTAAGGCAAGCAGAGCCGCACATTTTCAGAGCTCTAGCTTAGAGATGTTTGAATTAACCTAAACCCCTATTTAAGGGCTCTACAGAAATTGTATCGATGATAATTTGTTTTTTAAGTTGCAATTTCTTTTTAGAAGACAAGATTTGTAAATAAGATTTTGAGAAAACTTAGTAGACAAATTTGATTTCTCTGCGAATAAAAAAATTACTGCTTTAACCCTAATATTATATTTCCAACTTAATGTTAATACATTGGAAAATTCTTATAACTAGAAAATGCATTTATAATACTGTTTAATTGAATTCAAAACGGGACATCAGATGTAAAAAAAAAATATTTCAAATTTTACCAGACATTGCCCTGTGTGAAGCATTTAGTTTTATCCGCACTGAATTTTCAGGGGTACTTTTTTGTTAGGAGAGAATTGTCGGTGGGAATATTCTGGAGGGGGAAGGTTGTATATGGCAGGAACTTTCCATAGGAAAATTCTCCGCGGAAAGAAACGATCATAAACTCAATTTAGGAAAACAGTTTTTTTTCAACTGTAACTACTAACGTTAAAGCTTTAAACAAGAATTTATTATTTTGTATGTAAAGTACCTAACCCCTCCTCAATCCCTTGCTGTTTAAACTACAGTTTGACGGTTTATGCCAATTCTTCAAGAACAGATCCTGAAACACAAGTGCCGTTTAATTGGATTGAGCTACTTCTTTAAAGCTATAAAAAAAACTTTAGTGTTACGGGCGAAAGATTAAGAAGAGGAAACCCCACTCCTAATACAGTTTTAAATTTGAAATTATTTTTGATGATTATTTTGGTGAGGGGTATTTGATGATTCTTAAAAAAAATTGAATTCCGAAAGGCAGACTTCAGAACAAGAAACTCTAATAAAGGTAGTATCCCCAGTCTGCTTTCAAGCGCATGCCCTCCCAGCATTTCAACCGCATGCCCTCCCTTGTCTAATAGGATTTCCACGACAGCCCCGTGACGTCACTACAGCCCTGGAAAGATTTTGACAGCGTGCCCATGCAAGATTGCCGCGATTTCAGGTGTTTCGGTATTTTTTATATGATTAATCGGAATGTTGTCGCTATAATACACAACTAGTAATAATAGGCAATTCTAAGTGGAGCTCCTAGTCCCTTGCACCCGGGCATTGCGGTTCCAGATAACGCAATCTTGTCATAGTATTGAACATGAAGCTCAGCGTGTCAACGTCAAGGATATTTTAATGGATGCTCACACATTAATGGATATTGAAAGTGTTAGCGAAATGGAACCTAGAGTGCCTAAAGTAGCTGTGGAAATTACAAGGGGTTTCGAACTAGCCGTAAAATGGGACAAGATGCATGCAGGATATGCTATATCATTAAGCAAATTCAAGTCGGAAGAACAATTATGTTTTGTGGCTAGGTGAATAAGGGAATATGGTGCATATGCAGACACTACAAGACGGATTTAGTGCGTTAGCGAAATATATTCAATAAAACAATCTATGAAAAAATGGTTTGTTACTAGCGAAATTCTTAGTCTGTAATTGAGAGCGAGAGTTTTAAAATGGCAAGATTTGAGAACCAGAAAATCTTACGGAATCTATTAAAATTGGAAAAATGGTTAATTTTAGATGATAATTTTCTAGAATTATCTCATCAAAGAAAAATATCTTCTCGAGAAATGCTTAACGATATAATGAGAACTGATTCCCCATCTTTGGACTATTGCGTGAAACTTTGTGGTCATGGTCCTGCTGCTTTTACTCAATTTATAGATATATTGATTGAGACAAAACAAAATGATATTGTGGTTTTGCTTTTATCAACTACTTAGACGCCCATTTTGTAAGAAATCATGTCTAAACATGTTTTGTGACGTCCCTCCTCCTAGAAGACATATTATTGATCGTGAGTCAGTTCCTTTCTGGAAGTGAGACAGTCAACAACGAAAATGTTTTACACATGCCCATTATGCTTGTATACATTGGGCAGATGGCCATCCTGTAACAATTGCACCTATGGTTTTGACTATAATGAAAAGTGTAGATTATGCATTCCATGTAAATTGCGTGAAGGATATGTTATGTAAATTAAAGACTGTAATTCCTGTCTTAAAGATGTTTTTTACGCTCATACTAGAGGTTTCTTATGCTCCAACTGCCACTATCATAAACTTGATCAATGGGAAAATTCTTACCCTGGCACGATTGCAAAAACCCTAGACATGATTTCAGTTTATTTTTAAGATCTCTTTGGCTTATAATTGTTTTGGGAAAAAGAACGTGGTCTACGCTTCACTTGCTGGAATAATAAAAGAGTCTGGTTTTTACGAAATCACTGCGAAGATACAGATTACTGTGATTATAAACCTGCAGACTTTTATTTGGCTATTACAGTAGTGATTCTTCATATGAGAATTTTTTATGTGACATTGCTTCAAATAAGCAAATTGAAACAAGTGAATTTTATGATATGAATCAGAATAATATTATTGACTTTACAAAGAAATTTAATAAAATGAAGTCACAGTATATTGTAGAAAATTTGACCCTGACTTTGCATGCCAAGATGAATACAAGTTAAATCCTGACCAGCTGCTGCCACATATCGTTTCTGATGATTACTTATACGTAAAAGAAGAAATATAAAAGGAAACAGTACTTTGTACATACAAACTTTATTAATAAACAAATTTACATACATTTTGAAAGCATTTCACCCTTAGGGCACCGAAATTTATATTGTATAGGTAGGGAAGAGTATTTTCAACTAGAAAGTTGTTCAATTTAGGATTGTCCCCATAAATCTTGAATAATTGACTATAATTATGTCCGCGACATCGGAAAACATAATATAATACTGTATGAAAACCACAGTTTTTGGTTGATAAATCTTGTACCCGCTTCCGATTTCGAATAATAGATTTTCCAATTGGCTCAAGAAAACTTTAATGTGAGGCTTGTAGAACGTATACGGTAAGTCAAGAGGAACAACAAATTCTATATTCTTTCTTGTTTGAAAGATGCATAACCAATGCCCCGTCTTTACACTTGATGGATGCTATTAACAATAATAATGGTATTGTTAAAGTGTTGATTATGCTCCAGGAAATACGAAGGTATGCAGTAGGATTTGTATTTTGACATATGAGAACCCAAATTGAATACATTCACTATTTGATTGGTGTTCATGTGCCAAGTCTAATAGAACACTGCCATCATGAGTAATTTTCCAATAGTTTTCAAATTGATTAAACAACATTAATGTAACACTTTCCTCCAGTGGTTCAGCAAAGGTACGCTCTAAACGTACAGTACCCGTTCGGACAATACTCATATCTTGAGTACCGGACAAATCCAAGACAATAATACCATGGGTTTTCGCAAATATTTCTTCGGTTATACCATTTTTGAATAGTTGTGAATCTTGATCTAGGGATAACATTGTCAATTCATATAAGGTCTGGCAGGATTTATCAAATGACAAATTGTAGAGTGGAATTCCATTTACTTTACATACATGTGATGAAAGTTCAAACGGTTCAAATTTATGTGGAGGATCTACCCATGATCCAACGGAGCTAGCACTTTTTACAAAAGCCAAAGCCAGTTTTGAAGGAATTTCACCACTGATAAATGATGAATCAGTATAGGTACACGTACCCGTTGCAATATGTCGTTGGTTCGTGATTGTATGAGGAACGAGCAGCCTGATATTATTTCCAAAGGTTCTTAATTTTTCAATTTCCAAGGCAACAAAACTCATAACTTTCTGTTTTCGTACATGAAGTATTGCCGACGTGGGAGAGACTGCTACATTGGTTGCAGTGCCATGTACTTCTAGCAAAATAAAATTGGGCAGTGCGAGCTATAGTTTTATATCAAACTTAACCTTGGGAGGCAACCATTGAGGTATATTAAAGATCTCATGCTTTAGTTTACCGATTAAATGCAAATCTTTAGTTGTCGGATCTTTAAGTACATTAGTAGTGTCAGTGTCCGTTTTATATTCATATCCAATACCCATACCACTCAAGAGCTTCAAGACATTGGAGTCATCAACATAAATTTTATATAGTTATATTTTACATAATTTGAAAGATTTTTGCTCGTGCTCACAAACGCTCCATTTTTGCAGACACTTATTTTTCTGAACAAATTGTGTAGAACAAATTCTCAAAGGATAACCCCTCGGCTGCATTTAGTTTTTCTTTTGTTAGATTTTTAACATGCAAATCTATAAATGTGGAAATCAAATCTATGAACTAATCTTCACTGGAATAATTTGAAAATGGACATTTTCAGAGAGCGGCAGTTGTAGATAAACTTGTTCATAGTATCCGTGTTATACACTGACATCTACATTCTCTGTGTTGAAAAGATTTAGAGAAGAGTTGAGTGAAGGATGAGATTGATAGCACAACACAAATCATTCACACTATCAAACTCATAGTATGATCGTGTGACAAATGGATATTCATATAAATTGATCTTTTCAATTATATGTTATCGTTAACGAGTGGCCAATCATGTGATCTAATTTTTATATCATTTGTACTATCCTTTCTTAGGATACCATATGTATTTTTGAGACTATAATCTACAAGAGCAACTTCATACCTTCCCTCAAATTTAATGGTAAGGGAGAGTTTTGTCCAAAAATCGCTCGTCTGATTCAAATCGTCATAGAGAGGGTCAGAAACATTGGACATGAATGTCAGATAAAAATCATTAGGCAGTTTAAACCTCCTCAGTGGATATCCAGGAATCAAAATCAGAGTTTTATTCTAGCAAGCGAACAAGTAACTGTCGCTTACCCTTGTGAGTTTGGGTCTTTAATATCTTTGAAAAAAGTCTTTAAAACTTTTAAATCCTTTGAAAAAGATTTAAAATGTGCTCCAGTGTCAAACCATTCATCAGTCAACCCATAAAAGAACTAATTATAAAAAAATTGAATCTTTTCAGAAATAGTAAACTGGATGAAGCAAATAAACTAAGAAAAACAATTAAAAAGGAAATACTTAAATATGACCGATCCTACTACAAGAACAATGTCAACGAATTGTTTACCAATAAACCCAAAAATTGGTTTTCTGACCTTCAAAAAGCTGTTGACCTTGTTAACCACAATACTTTAGCTGAGAAACGTATAACTGATTTCAATATTGATTCTTTCCTGGTTAAATTGGTTGCCTCTTTCTTATCAAACACATCACAAGTAGTCAAATATCAGAATCATTATTCCAGTCCCCTTTCTGTCCACAATGGAGTACTTCAAGGTGCTCTCCTAGGTCCCCTCCTGTTTTCTCTTATGATACATAGCCTTGCTAAGGAATTTCCTGACAGATGAAAATTTTTGGATGACCTAACGGTTGTTGAAACCTGTTACAGAAACTTAGTAATAAACCTTATGAGCATCCTCAATGATATTGCAGATGAAGCTGCAAACTTAGACATGAGAGTAAACCTCTCAAAATCTATGGCAATGCCAATATTTTTCCTTGAAACCTCACCCCTTTTTCTCAACCCTATCCCCCCAGATACCTCTGTGTCTTCTTTTAAATTACTTGGTGTTACAATTTCGTCTAATTTGAAGTAGGATATCCACGTTAAAAATATATAAAGAGCTAATGCGTCCATGTCTCTCCTTAAGCTCTTGAATAAATTTAATATCCCCCATCCCATTCCTTGAGGATCTATACTTCCTTTGTCCCCCCCACATTATGAATATGCTTGTCCAGTTAGGCATCCTTGCATCTCCCATGAAGAAACAGCAAAAATTGAATCCATTCAAAACAGAGCCCTGAGAATAATTTTTAAAGAAGGTAAGATAGGCACTATTTCGCCAAATCCAGAAAAATTCACGGTCATAGAACAATGAAAACCATCAAAAGATCAAAAAAAGCTGCTTATCAGTGTGTGGATTCCTAAGTTATTTCCTATGATATATTAAAATTTATGCGACAATAGCACAGCCTTTGTCAAATCTTGTAAAAAATCAGGCAAATTCGAAGGTTAACCAGACGCTATAGAACTGCTGAATGAAATAAAAGACAATTATTGAAGGCAACAATAGTTAAATAGTCAGATTTGTCGAAAGACTTCTGTTTGCAAACAGATGTGTCGGCATACAGAATTGGAGCAATATTATTGAATATAAATTCTGAAGGGGAAGAATCCATAGTTCAGTACGCCAGCAGATCGCTGACACAGGCAGAAAAAAATATTCAACGGTCGAAAGAGAATGATTAGCAGTTTTAGTTTTTTTTACCAAATATTTTTTCCAATACTTGCTCGCAAAAAGTTCAATTTACGCGTAGATAAAAAAAATTGTTAATTTGGTTACATACAATGCAAAATGCTTCAGCAGGGCTGACAGAATGGGTACTCCGTCTGCAAGCATATTCATATACCCGAATATATGTATATATAAGAAGGCCGTAAAAACATTCTACCAGATTATTTATCATGGAACACAGATACGGAAGGAAATTTGATAGCCACCAGCCAAAAGGACTTTGTTGAGGTGGAATTATTATCTAATGAAAATATTTTGCGACATCAAGATAAAGATGATTTTTGTTCAGCCATGAAATCCTTTTTACTAAACGGAAAAGAACCCACCTGAACACTTCAAACATTTTTTAAAAGACCTAGATAATTTTGATCTAGATGAGAATAAAAATCTTTTTATAAGATATTACAGAGTGCTACAAGAGTATAGAAAAAATGGATTAAAATTTTTCCAGCAATTCCAAAATCACTAGAAGGAGAAACTTTACAGATGGCCTACGCAACAAGTGGCTCTCACATGGGAGAACCAAAAACTACTGGACGAATGAAAGGAAATGTCTATTTTCCAAAAATGTACTCAGAAGTAAAAACTTTCATACAAGGCTGTCAAGAGTGTGCTAAACAAAATTCACCACCAAAGATGCCTAAGCCCAAATTAGGTCAATACCCAACCACGTCAGGGTAGGAGAATTAATGTCTATAGACATATGGGGTGCAAGAGGAAGTTTACTCCTTTCCAGGAAAGGAAATCGTTGTGTATTATCAATAGCAGACCATTTCAATTCATATTTTTACGCTTCCCCAATTAAAGACGAAAAGGCAAGCACTATCGCAAAAGTTTTAGTAAACCGACTGTTTTAGGAACATGGGATTTTCCCTCGGATTTTACTTAGTGACAATGGCCCATGCTGCAGAGCAAAATTATTAGACAAAATTACGGAATATTTGGGTATAAAACGATGGTACACTTCATCGTTTATGGCTTCAGCTAATGGAAAAGTTAAACGCAAGCATAGGGAACTGGCGTATATGCTAGGAATACATGCACGGAAGGAAAATGAAAATTGGAATGACCATTTACCGTTTATAGTCTTTGTAGTGAATGCAGCTTTCTCACATTTTATAAATGAAAGGGCATTTTTTTACAATATTTGAGAGATCCCAGGATTTGAATGGATGAAATACAAAATGATAGAACATATTACAATTTTGATAAATATAAACAAGAAATGATAATGTGTAAGAAAAAAGCAATGGAACAAGTTGAAGAGAATTTGATGATGCAAAGACAACACAAAAATAAAACTATGACAGAAAAAAGACAAAATAAGACTAATTATAGTTTAGTAGACCTGGTCTATGTACAAAAACAAAATCTAAAAGAACATAAAAGTTAAAAGTAAAATGAGAAGGAACTTTTAGAATGGTAAAAATTCTGCCAAATAACTTAACCTATGTTTAAAGCAACATTATAGAGAAACAGAGCAATTAGCACACCAAAACAGAAAGAAAAAAGGATTTTCCTCAAAACCATGGAAATCGGAGCCTATTCCTTCAGATGAAGAAGGAGACGAAACAATTGCACCAGTATATATCAGGAGACCATATAAATTTTATGACCTTTTTAACGACCACAGCAGTTGCAAGGAGTGGACGGATTATTTGGCCAAGTCTTGGCTACAAACTTTCAATAGCCAACAAAACAAAATGAGTAAGGTTCAATGCCTGTCTGAGACTAGCGATTAAAGTGACGAAGAGAAATTCTAAAGACAACCTAGTGGTGCAAGAGATAATAAACCAGCGGTTACGTCCAAGCAAGAAGAAAAATTAAGGGAAATACAAGAATTGTCTAAATTTCATACGCTAGACTCGCCTGCAGTCTTAACACAGAAATGTCTTTCGGGACAAACGTCATCTACAAGATTTGAGCTAACAGCCTGGAAAACAGACAACTCTTCTACAGAAAAGGATATGACTAAACCTGGCCCCTATGTAAATAAAAATACTTTAAGAGAAAAGCTACGGAGAAGAGGTAAGAAACCAAAAATTCAGCAGCAAGTCCCTTATTCAGCATCGAAAGTGGCCAAATCACTAATACAGAAGGCAAAGAGCCAAGAAGAACAGTGGCTAAAGACCTTTGACGAAGCAACAAAACTAAGCGCAAATGCAGAGCCATGTAAGCCACACTATAGAGACCACGGGAAGACTTGTCAATTTTACAAGGAGGAAAAATAAAAATTTGAAATCTAAAATTCAGATCAGGAAACTGAAAAAGGGAGAACCAGCGTTGCTCCAAGTCGACTAATATTTGAATAAAGTAATAATAACCTTGGGAAAAGAAAACGGGTAAAATACCCCTATAGAAATATATACACTTTTTTAATCTACATGTTAATAAGTCAAAGTTTTCTTCATATTTAAATTTCCTTTAAAAAATATTTTTAAGTTACTAACCCCTCACAATAAGTGTTTTTAGTCACTCTACATATTCATTTCTATTGCAGACAAAGAGAGTCGATGATGCTGCTAAATCCCTTTAATCCATCTTTGTTCAAGATTCGTATAAAAATTCCAAACAGATCGTGAGAGTGAATTTGTTAATCCACATGTAAAAAGGGTTTTATTGCAGTATAATACAATTCTCTATCATAGTAATAGTCCTATAAAGGCGGCTTTGACTGAACGTTTGATACGAACAGTACACAGTACGACTTTCAATTTCAAGATATTTTAAATTGAAAAATACTGCTGCATTTATTCAAGATTCTTGATAAAAGTATGTTGATTTTTAATTAACGCCATCATCGATCCTTGTCCAATGCTAGCCCTATTAAAGCTCATCGCAGTGACAATACACTTTTCCTTAAACAATACTCTAATGAAAAGACGGGGAAGAAAAAATTTAATGTTGATGACACTGTTCGAATCAATTGAGCAAGAAATGGTTTTTGGAAAAGGGAATTATTTGTGGAGCACTGAACTTCTTAAAGTGTAAAACATTTTGGACGCTTTTCGTATCGTCTTCGTAATATGAAAGATGAGGAGATTCTTGCTGGTTTTTAATGATTAAGAATTACAAAAAGTTGAAAATAGTGAAATCTGTCAAATTGAAAAGGTATTAATGACACGTACTCACAAGGGTAAGCGAAAGTTGCTTGTTTGTTGGCTAGAGTCCTACTCTGATTTTGATTCGTCGATAACCACTGAGGACGTTCATAATGTCTAATGATTTTTATGTGACATTCATGTCCAATGTTTCTAACCATCTCTATGACGATTTGAAAAAAAACAATCGATCTATGGACAAAACTCTCCCCTGCCATTAAATTTGATGATAGGTATGAAGTTGCTCTTGTAGATTGTGTTCTCAAAAATACATATGATTTACTAAGAAAGGATCGTATATATCATATAAAAGTAAGACCACATGATTCGCCACTCGTTAACGATTAACATATTGAAAAGATAAATTTATATGAATATACCTTTCTTAGATTATCATATAAGGAGTTTGGGGAAGAATGATTTGTGTCATGCTATCAATAAAAAAATTTCTGCTCGCAAAAATGGTGCCTTTCAATTCAACTATTCAAAGGAAAGGGGGGAAATCTTCATTAGTTCACCCATTTACATTGAAAAAGTAATTCTTGACGATAATCTAAGAGATGTTCTTGTTTCTATACATAATATTATCAATGGTAACAGTGCTGGAAGCGCTAGTGGCATGAATTACTTCATTTTCGCAAAGTACCCACCCGCCTTCTCCTCGGGCAGTTGTATATTTCTTTACGCGTGGTATGTCGAGAGATCAAGAGTCAGTAATACCAACATCCCCCTCCTACGTCTTCTTGAACGAAAAACCTTTATTGACCACTTCAATACAAGGCACCTTCAATGCATTCCAGTCAACACTTCATATTTTGAGTGCTGTCAATTTACATTAAGAAGTGAATTGGGTGATCCTCTAGCAATAACAAAAGGTTTGGCTGTAATTACATTTCATTTTTGACCCATTCAGTGAGATGGCTAATAGAACTCATTTGGTATGTCCTGATATTGATTGCTGTGTTGCTACTCTTTGACCACGACAGTTGGGTCATTGAATGGGCTATATCAGGGGTCGTTCGTCAATTTCAGGTTACGGTCTCAGCAATCGGTTTACAAAGCTGTTTCGCTCTTCACTACCCCTAGCTAAAAAATATATTTCACCGGTTGTTGTGGATTTTGCGTCCTCTATACTGAATGATTGGGACTCTTGGAAGGATTTTCAAGAAAGTGTTTCACAAAATCTCAGATCCAGTGCATGATCCCTTTGTGAGCGACTGAAATCAAGACAAAGCGGAAAATGTTTAAAAAGGGTGCGAGAGACTTCATCAATTATAGTCTCAACTCATCCTGGAAGCGTAAAGCCGCAAAAAGGAAATTGAAAGAATCAAAAAAGGATATTTTTTTAATAGGAAATGGTATATCTACCGCATAAAGAATTTCATCCTTCGGTCAACTCATTTCTAAATCTTTTCAATGCGGAAAAAGTTGATGTCAGTGTAAAACATGGATGCTATGATCAATTTTATCCGCAACAGTCACTCTCTGAAAATATTTATTTTCAAATTTATTCCAATGAAAATTATTTCATAGATTTGACTTCAACATTTATAGATTTAAATATGATTTTTAAAAAGTCTAGGAATGACAAACCCAATTCAGCCGAGGGGTTATTCTATGAAAATTGTTTACCACACAATTTTTTTTAGACAAAAAAGTGTCTAGACAAATGGGACATTGGTGAGCACGAGCAATTATCGTTCGAATTTTGCAAGTCATAAGCAATTGATGTTGATGATTCCAATGCCTTATAAGCTCCTGAGAGGTATGGGTATTGGGTATGAATATAAAACAGGCACTGACACTACCAATAATCTTAGAGATGCGGCAACTAAAGATTTAAATTTAGTTGGTAAACTTAATCATGAGATATTTCAATCGCTGCCTCCCAACGCAAAGATTAATATAAAGCTAAAACTTGCACAGTCCAATTTTATTATGCGAAAAGTACTTGGCACTGCACCCGATGTAACAGTATTTCTCACATCGGCTATACTTTATGTGTGAAAACAGCAAGTTATGAGTTCTGTTGACTTAGCAATTGAAAAATTAAGAGCCTCTGGAAATAATGTCAAATAGCTCGTTCCTCATAAAATCGCGAATCAACCCCATATTGCTACGGGTACGCGCACCTATACCGATTCATCCTTTAGTAATGGCTAAATTCCACCAAAATTGGCAATGGCTTTTGTAAAAAGCGCTAGCGCCGTTGGATCATAGTCAAATCCACCCCATAAATTTGAACTGTTAGGACTTTCATCACTTATATTTAAAGTAAATGGAATTCCGCTCTACAATTTATCCTTTGATAAATCCCACAGGACAATTAACAATGCAATCCCTAGATCGAGATTCACAATTATTCGAAAATTGTATAACCAAAGAAATGTTTGTGAAAACTCACGGTATCATTGTATTGGATTTGTCCTGTACTCAAGACAGGAGTATCGTCCGAACGGGTAATGTGCGTTTAGAGTATACCTTTGCCGAGCCATTCGAGGAAAGTATTGCATTAATCTCGCTAAATCAATTTGAAACCTATTGGGAAATTACCCCTGATGGCAGTGTTCGATTAGACTTGGCGCCATGAACACGAATCAAATAATCAATGCATTCAATATGGATCATTACATGTCCAAATATAAATCCTATTGCATACTTTCGGATTTCCTGGAGCATATTCAACATGTTAACAATACCCTCATCATTGTTAATAGCAGTCCATCAACAGTAAAGACGGGGCATTGGTTATGCATCTTTCAAACAAGAAAGAATATAGAATTTTTTGATGCTCTTGGCCTACCTTGTTCATTTTATACACCTCACATTCAAAATTTTCTTGAACAGAGTGGAAAATCTATTATTCAAAATTGGAAGCGGGTACAAGATCTATCAACTAAAAGCTGTGACTTTCATGCGCTATTATATTTTATTTTCCGATGTCGTGGACATGCTTACAGTAAGTTCCTCAAGATTTATGGTGACAATCCTCGATTGAACGACTTTCTTGTTGAAAATTCTCTTTCCTACCTCAATAATATAAATTTCGGTGCCCTAAAAGTGAAATGCTTTAAAAATGTATGTAAATTTATTTTATTAATAAAACTTGTATGTAAACAAAACACTGTGTCACTTTAGATTTCTTCTTTTATGTAGCAGCAGCTCGTCAGGATTCAACTTGTATTCATTTTGACATGCAAAGTCAAAGTCACATTTCCTACAATATATTATAACTTCAACTTATTAAATCTCTTTGTAAAGTCAATAATACTATTCTCATTCATAATATAGAATCCTCATGGTTCCATTTGCTTATAGGAAGCAATGTCACATACAAAATTTTCCTATGAAGAATCACTTTCTGTTACAGCCAATACAGCCAAGTTAAAGTCTGTAGGTTTATAATCAAAGTAACCGGTATTTTCACAGGGATGTCGTAAAAACCAGATTCTTTTATTATTCCAGCAATTGAAGCGTAGACCAAGTTCATCTTCCCAAAACAATTTAAAACCACGACGATACCTGTTTCTTAAAAATAAACTGAACTAACCTTTAGGATTTTTTACAAAAATGCCAGGGTAAGTATTTTCCCATTGATCACACTTATCACAGCGACAGTTGGAGCATAAGAATACTCCATTGTGAGAGTCGCAAATCTCTTCAAGACATGGATTATAGTGTTTAATTTGCACAGCATATCCTTTATGCAATTTACATGGATTGCACAATTTACACTTTCCATTGCAGTCATCAGCAAAAGTACAGTTCTCACAGGACGACCAGCTGTTAAATGTATAGAAGCATAATGGACATGTGTAAAAGATTTTTCGTTGTTTACTATCTCACTTCCAGAAAGAAACTGACTCACGATCAATAAAATGTTTCTAGGAGAACTGACGTCACAAAATAGCCGTCTAAGTAGTGGATAAGAGCAAAGTCACTATTTTTGACTTTAAGAGCAAAGTCATTTTGTTTCGTCTCAGTTAATATATCTATAAATTGAGTAAAAGCAACTGGGCCACGACGACAAAGTTTCAAGCAGTAGTCCAAAGATTGGGAATCAGCTCCCATTATGTCGTTAAGCATTTCTCGAGAAAATATTTTCCGTTGAAAAGATAATTCCAGAAAGTCATCATCCAAAATTATACATTTTTCCAATTTTACTAGATTATAGAAAATTTTCTGGTTCTCAAATCTAGCCATTTTAACACTCTCACTACCAAAAACAGACTAACAATTGCTAGTAACCGACTGTCTTCTATAGATTTTTTTTCTTCAATATATTTCACTAGCACATTTAATACTTCTTGTAGTCTCTGTATATGCACTATATTCACTTTAGCCGCAAAGCATAATTGTTCTTCCGACTTGAATTTGCTTAATGATATAATATATCCAGCATACACCTTGTCCCACATTAGGGTTATTCGGCAACCCCTTGTAAGTTCCACTGCTACTTTAGGCACTCTTGGTTGCATCTCACTAACGCTTTCAATATCCAGTAATGTGTAAGCATCCATTTTGATGTTGACACGTTGACCTCTTTTTTAATACTGACGAAATGATAGTACACCTGGAAATCTTGGTATCTTGCCAGGTGGGAATATTGCCAGGGAATCTTGCCAGCTGATTGCTTAATAAAACTGATTTTGCTGATGTGACACCATAATGACTTAAATCTAAAAACTAACACGATAATTATGCCCATACGTAATACGACTTTATTCCCATTAAAGTAAGAATTTAATATAGAAAAATAAGAGCTTATACCATTTAGGGCTGCATATAAAAACATTTGATTATGATACGACCGTCCTATAAGATCAGGACAGAAAAAATAATAATGTATAGGAAACATAAACAAGATTGTCTTCAAACAGTTTGTGGTAACGAATTGTAAGTAAGGAGTGACCTGGCTCAAAAGTAACCGAAACTCTAAAAAACGAGATTTTGATACCAATAGATACATCAAAAGAATCAGATTTTAAGGCTTATTTCAGATATATAAGTTTCATCAAGTTTAGTCGTACCTATGAGTTTAGTTTATTCTTACCAAATTTAGTTACGCGCCAGAGAAAATTTGCATTATTTTTGAAAAAATAGGAAAACACCTCCTAAAAACCATAAAACCTTAATGAAAATCAAACAATCAGATTCAACGTATCAGAGAGCCCTACTATAGAAGTTTCAAGATCCAATCTGCAAAAATGTGGAATTTTGTAATTTTTGCCAAAAGAAAGATCACGGATGTGTATTTTTTTTGTTTTTTTTTTCAGAGGTGATCTTATCGACCCAGTGGTCCTAGAATATCGGGGGAGGGCTCATTCGAAAGGAAATTAAAAGTTATATTGCCCTTTTTAAGTGACCAAAAAATGAAGGGCAACTAGGCGCCCTCCCACGCTCATTATTTTTCCCAAAGTCACCCTATCAAAATTTTGAGATACCTATTTTGTTCAGCATAGTCATAAAATGCATTACCTATGTCTTTGAGGATGACTTAATCCCCCACAGTCTCCGGGCGAAGTTTTGCAAGTTATGAACTTTGCCCAATGTTTACATATAGTATTAGTTATCGGGAAGTATAAAGAAGTTTTCAGGGGGATTTTTTCTGGTATTTGGGACGTCGGGTGTTACTTGGGAGGATCTTTCCATCGAGGAAATTTTCATGGGAGAAGGGAAATTGCTATGAAGGAGAGGAAGGTATTTACCAGCATTATTTAAGAAAAACGATCAGAAATCAAGTAAAAAAACAACAATTTTGTCAACTAAAAGCAAGGAGCAACACCAAAACTAAAAACGAACCGAAATTACTAAGTATATGATTGGGTTCGCCCCCTAGTCATTAACTCGCCCTTTTCGCAATTTTTTTTTGTACTTTCATCAGAGCTATTTATTCTTATTAACGGCTTTGTAATTAAGGGCTCATTCTTAAAGAATCGTAACAAAATTCAAACCTTAGTGTAAAGAGCGAGGTATTGACTAGGGGACGAACTCCTTAAAATACGTAATACAAATATGCGAATATGGAAGTTCATTACGTGAGTCAATTCGTAAGTTAAGTCGGAACGAAATTTCGAGAAAGCCATTTAGCCAAAGAAAAGTAAAATTCATAGACAAATTTTGTTTTAATTATTCATGTACGGTGAGCCAAAAATAAAGCTGCATTGATTCAAAAACATTCAGAAATTAAATAAAAAAACAAGTTTTTTTTAACTGAAAATAAGGTGTGACATTAAAACTTAAAACGGACAGAAAGTATTCCGTATATGAAAGGGGCTGTCCCCTTCTCATCACCTCGCTCTTTACGCTAAAATATGACTCTGTCTCACAACTTCCATTTTTAAAACAATAAAAAACTTTAGCGTAAAGAGCGAGGCGTTGAGGAGGGGGCAGCCCCTTTCATATACGGAACATTTTCTGTTCGTTTTAAGTTTTAATGTCGTTCCTTACTTTCAGTTTAAAAAACAATGGTTTTTTTATTTAGTCACTATAACGAGAATTTTTTAAGATTATGAAATGGTCATTTCATAATGGCCTACTGCGTCATTAGCGCTTCACTAAAAACGAATTATATTAAAAATAATTTGTTTTCCAGTTCTTACAGCATTGAAAATGAAAATAAAATTGCAGTGACATAAAATCTTGAACTGATGGATTTTTCAATGATTAATATCATTATATATCAAATATTCAATTTAATTTTGTTTATACTTTCCAAGACTGTTCAAGAAACATAGTTTTCAGTAAAGCGGTAATGACGCAGTAGGTTTTAGACCTTAACTGTGAGAGACGGAATTTTTGAAATGGTCTCATGCTTCAAGGAAGCCACAGTTGCTTTGTTTGTTTATTAGCCTTTTTTCTATTAAATAAAAAAAACAAGTTTTTTAAACTGAAAGTAAGGAGCGACAATAAAACTTAAAACGAACAGAAATTATTCCGTATATGAAAGGGACTGTCCCCTCCTCAACGCCTCGCTCTTTACGCTAAAGTTTTTTATTGTTTTAAAAAATAAAGTTGTGAGACAGAGTCAAACTTTAGCGTAAAGAGTGAGGCGTTGAGGAGGGGACAGTCCCTTTCATATACGGAATAATTTCTGTTCGTTTTAAGTTTTATTGTCGCTCCTTACTTTCAATTTAAAAAACTTGTTTTTTTTATTTAATTTTTGAACGTTTTTGAATAAATGCAGGTTTTGATCTTGGCTCACCGTACATGAATAATTAAAACAAAATTTTCATATTAATTTACTTTTATTTGGTTAAATGGCTTTCTCGAAACTTGTTTAATTTTATTTACGAATGTTTTTATTAGTAATGAATATACATAACTTACGAATTAACTTACGTAACGAACTTCTATATTCATATATTTTTAATTTGTTTATTAGGGGGTTCGCCCCCTAGTCAATACCTTGCTCTTTAAGCGAAAGTTCGAATTTTGTTCCAATTCTTTAAAATGACCGCTTAATCACAAAGGCCGTTAATTAGAATAAATAGCTCTTATGGAAGTACTAAAAAATCTTTGGCTTAAAGAGCGAGGTATTGACTAGGGGGTGAACCCAATCATATATGTAATATTTTCTGTTCGTTTAAAGTTTCGATGTTGCTGCTATTGCAGTTGAAATACTTGTTTTTTTATATTAAATTTCTGATCTTTTTTAAAATAATGCTGGGAAGTCCGGCGTCCCCTTCATAGCAATGTCCCTTCCCCCATGAAAACTTCCTTTATGGAAATATCCTCCCACATAACCCCCGACCCAACCCCCCCCCCACTACCAGGAAAAATCTCCCCTGAAAACGTCTGTATACTTCCAAATAACCAACACTATATGTTAACAGTAGTAAGAGAGGTGCTGATTTGAACCCTACGCCTGAGGCATAGATATGTGTGTAGGTTTTCAAGTAATTGGGTTACCAGGGTCATTTGCAAAGAGCTATCATTTCTATAGAAGCTATAGTAATTTGAAATATCATATGGAATTTGCTTGAAGGTATATACTTTGCGTACGTGCCCGTAGCAAACAGGTTGGGTATAATCTGTTCTGGTTCAAGTTTTTTCTGGCACAATTAACTGAATTTCTATTTCATGATATACAAGTTTTTTTAGGTTAAATCCGTATCGGAAAAACCGGTGTATCTTTTTTAGATGCAAATTATTTTTTGTATATATTAAAGTTTCAAATTAGATTCTTCAACAGTTTTGAATAGTTTATTGAACATAACACAACTGACATTTTTTGTAAAAAACATTTACATAGAAAAATGGATAATTCAAAGCAATTTCTGGTGAGTAAAAATATTCTCATTATTATATTAAAAAGAAATTGTCTTGCCATTAAGTTAAGTGTATTAATTGTTACAAAAGCTTCCTTTTTTGAGTTTCGGTTTTTTCCTTACTTATAGCTCGTTATCATGTACTGCTGGAAAATGTATTTCAGTGATATTTTAGATCTTAGTAGGCTAATGATGCTTTTAGTCTTTAGAAGAAGAAGAATCAAAAACAATTTAGAATCTATGCTGCTTACGGGGATTGACTGAGTTATGTTAATTAACTTTTCCACTTCTTAAATTTCTATTTATGTCTACATTTGATTGAAATCTGATAGTTTAAAGAGAAAAAAAGGCTGTTATACCAAAGAGTTTAATAATTTCTGACTAAATTGACTTTGAATTTCACAAAATGTTCATAACAGCATGATTAGTAACAATTTTACGCTTCAGTATACAAAGAGGAAGCTCGCTGAAGGAAGTGTCAGTGACTGTTCTTATTCTAAAAAATCTAAATTTGTAACAATGAGTATTTTATTTTGATAATAAAGGAAAATATAAATATTTATTTAATTGAAAAAAAAAATGTTTTACACTACTTTAGACGCCTAACATAAACTGAATTATTTTCCAAACCCAAAATGCATTTTTGCTACATGCTAAATTTTTGTCTTTTTTTTAAAGGAAGAAGATACGTGCAATAAGCCCCCTTCTGAAAAGAGGGCAAGATTGAGCGAAGGTATATTAATGCAAGCTGCAAGAGCATCAGTTATCAAATTCGCTGCTAAAAGTACACAAGACCTGGGCCAGCCAATGCCTGCGAATCTTTTAATGACAGGGTCCTCTGACCCCAGTGTTAGCTCCATGTCAGCTGGAAGGAACTTGAAAAGGGAATGGATTACTTCATATGTCTCAGCTCAACCTACTGAAGTTTGTGGGCTTAACCCCCCTCAAGTTATGCCAAGGAGTTCAGATATAGAAGCTCAGTCAGAATTTGTAAGTATATACATAATTTTTTTTTTCTATCCCTATTTTCAAAAATAAGGTAAATTTTCTCAGGGGCATAGCTTTTGATGAGTAAAACTTAAAATTTGTTTCTAAAAAACTATTTCGTTTTCTTTCATTAACCAAATTAGCTGGTATATGTATAAAAGGAATGATTATCATGCATTTCTATAACGAAAAAAAACCTTACCTCGTAACTTCTAACCAAGATGCATTCTAATGCAATAATTCCAATATTCCTTTTGGACAAAAAAAACTAACTATTTGAAAAAAAAACGAAAGCGAAAACAATTTGCTACTATACAGTTGACGTGCACTTTTAGACTGGTATTTTTGCCCTAATGCATTTGCATACATCCGCTACCTTATCAGATCTACCATCGCTTTTTAATCCGATTTGAATTCTAAGTGGGTCGCATGCAAAGCGGACTTTAAATAGTACGATGTATATCTTCGATAAGCAATTTACACAGGTATGTATACTTCTGTATACTTTCATATACAGAATAGAGTTTGTGGATATTGGTAAAAGTGGTATTTTACTTTTAAAAAGTTCAATATTCGAAGCTAGCTTCAGCAGGAGCTTAGGATAGTAGTGGTGACATTTGAGATATAAGGAGCAATTGCCCCCTATTCTTGAAAAAATACCTTTTTGTGGCATTTATACTTTTAAAAAATTCAATATTCGAAGCTAGCTCCAGCAGGAGCTTAGGATAGTAGTGGTGACAATTGAGATATAAGGAGCAATTGCCCCCTATTTTTGAAAAAATACCTTTTTGTGGCATTTACACTTTTCAAAAATTCAATATTCGAAGCTAGCTCCAGCAGGAGCTTAGGATAGTAGTGGTGACAATTGAGATATAAGGAGCAATTGCCCCCTATTTTTGAAAAAATACCTTTTTGTGGCATTTATACTTTTTAAAAATACAAAGTTCAATATTCGAAGCTAGCTTCAGCAGGAGCTTAGGATAGTAGTGGTGACAATTGAGATATAAGGAGCAATTGCCCCCTATTTTTGAAAAAAAATACCTTTTTGTGGCATTTATACTTTTTAAAAATACAAAGTTCAATATTCGAAGCTAGCTTCAGCAGGAGCTTAGGATAGTAGTGGGGACAATTGAGATATAAGGAGCAATTGCCCCCTATTTTTGAAAAAATACCTTTTTGTGGCATTTATACTTTTTAAAAATACAAAGTTCAATATTCGAACCTATCTTCAGCAGGAGCTTAGGATAGTAGTGGTGACAATTGAGATATAAGGAGCAATTGCCCCCCATATTTTTGAAAAAATACCTTTTCGTGGCATTTATACTTTTAAAAATTCAATATTCGAAGCTAGCTCCAGCAGGAGCTTAGGATAGTAGTGGTGACAATTGAGATATAAGGAGCAATTGCCCCATATTTTTGAAAAAATACCTTTTTGTGGCATTTATACTTTTTAAAAATACAAAGTTCAATATTCGAAGCTATCTTCAGCAGGAGCTTAGGATAGTAGTGGTGACAATTGAGATATAAGGAGCAATTGCCCCCTATCTTTGAAAAAAAAATACCTTTTTGTGGCATTTATACTTTTAAAAAATACAAAGTTCAATATTCGAAGCTATTTTCAGCAGGAGCTTAGGATAGTAGTGGTGACAATTGAGATATAAGGAGCAATTGCCCCCTATTTTTGAAAAAAAATACCTTTTTGTGGCATTTATACTTTTAAAAAATACAAAGTTCAATATTCGAACCTATCTTCAGCAGGAGCTTAGGATAGTAGTGGTGACAATTGAGATATAAGGAGCAATTGCCCCCTATTTTTGAAAAAATACCTATATGAGGGGGTTCGCCCCTTCGTCAATACCTCACTCTTTAGGCTAAAGTTTGTTTATTGCTTTCAAAAGAGCTATTTATTCTAATTAAGCGACCTTTTTGATTCAGGGGTCATTTTTAAAGAATTGGAACAAAATTTGAACTTAGCGTGAAAGGCGAGGTGTTGAGGAGGAGGGAACCCCCCTCATATACGTAATAATTTTGGTTCATTTTAAGTTTTAGTGTTTCTCCTTACTTTCAGTTGAAAAAAAAAATGTTTTTTTTTATTTAATTATTAACAAGCGTTTGAAGGATGGTCAAATTTCATTGAGAATTATAATGAAGAGGCTCAAACAATCGAATTGGACCCATATTTTGCATTTTTATTTTAAAAAAATTTTCGGAATAAAACCATTAGTTTTTTTATCATTCTCTTGTTCTAACTTACCCTTCAAAGAATAAGACTACATTTTCCTGACTAAAAAAAAAAAACAAATATATTTTTTAACATGTTCAGTTGACATTATGAAAGACATAAGACGATGTAACTTTTTTTTTCTTCTTCTTTTAATTGTTCAGGTGATGGTGATGATAGTGTGACAATGACTATGAGAAATTGACAAAGTTTATTAACTATAAAAAAATTTACATAAAAAATAAAACTTTTTTTTTCTACAGATTAAAAATATAGCACCACCACCAGCGACACCATTGAGTGATGAAGCAACTATATTTACAGGACCAATTCTGTCACCACCAGCAGAGTTCAGGGATGAAGCTACACTGGTCCTAGAGAATATGGAGTGGGAAAGAGGGTTCCTTAACGATGTTTTTGGGGAAATGGCCAGCCTGGATGACTTAAGCTGTGATATTGACATGCTTGAGGATCCGGGGTGGACAGATAGTTTCATGCGTGAATATTTAGGTGATTTTACAAGTAAATCTGAACCGGGTCCTCATAACGAAATTCCATCAGAGGACAATACAGGCTGGATCGACCAATTGTCCCCAAACACATTGGAATATGTACTAGGGGACCTCATGCCACATCCCCCCAATGTGATTGAACAGACTGGGAGTGGTGTTATTGACAATTCTCTGTCACTCGCCACCACTCCACTTAATGCTATAGATAGAAGTAGTAGTAATACAACAGCAACAGTATCCCCTCTCCCGGATTTTTTTCTCTCCAACTCTGCCTTGCATCACACATTGGTCTACAGCGCCAAATTCGGTGACCCTTTCAACTCTCTAGCGTCGGGGGATATAATAACAGATCCCCTGGCCATTACACATTCATATACTGATAAGATTCGAGCCATTCTTGAACAACAAATGGGGGTGTGGGGAGTGGGGGTCAGTTTAAAAGCATCAATAGCACTAAAAATATTTTTTTTAAATGAAAGTGCGGGTGAGATGTATTCGAAATACTTGCACACAGAGATGTTGGCAATACACCCGCATTTATCAAATTAAGGGGAGGTTTTTCTAAATTGGGCTAATAGTATTCAAAGTAAGTGGGAAAATTATAACGAGGGGGGTAGTGGATCTGTGGTTTTATTTATTGAAAGTTTAAATGTTAACATTGGTAGGTTTAAAAAGGATTTTATTGTAAGAGGTGGGCATGGGGGAGGGAGGGCAATTGAATTAAAATATCATTCAGATTTAGAGGGGTGTAGGGGGATACAACGAATCTGTTTCGATACGAGGCTGCAGTGTTTCAAGTATGCGTTTTTAATTGCGGCATACAGACCTCTGCGCGATGATGCCACTAAGAAAAAGTTGGACAAAATGGCAGTTAATGGTAGGGAGGGTTCAAAGTTCCCCAAAGTAAATTTTAATTGTTTAAATGGTCAATATCCCGTGACACTAAAAGGAATAGATATTTTTGAGCGGGCTAATGCACATTTAAAGATTGGTGTCACGGTGTTACAGTATGAAACAGAATTTGAAGAGGGTCAGCGTTCCGATAAGAAGGGTGTATTATTTCCAGTGCGGGCTCCTTCAATTGAATCAGTAGAATATTGGGTGTGGCTTCTATACACCCCACCCACAGACTCCGATTCAATTGGTCATTTCAATCCGATTACGGATATTAGTAGGGTTCTAAGTGAGGGTAAGAAACATGAGGCACGTTATTACTGTCCAACATGCCTCTCAAGATTTCGCTCTGATTTAAATTTAAAGCATCACATGAAACACTGTAAACGTCATGGATACCAGGCTGTGGAGACGGTAAGCGGAGATAGAGCGATCTTACGTTTTAAAAATTTTCAAAACACGCTCCTGCAGAGCAATAAGATCGCTTTGGACTGCGAGGCTAAGCTGACAGACGTGTGCGATCCGTCAAATTCAAATCATGTTAAAATACATGAAGCCATAGGGGTCTCTTACGCTCACGCGCAACGAGATTCCAATAATACCATGCAAGTGCTGGAGGTAGTTGAGATTTTGAGTGACGGTGAAGACTGCATGCGCTCGGCATTGGTCAGTCTAGTCAAAACAGCGAACGGTGCAATTTCGCGCCTTCGTTATACAAACTATCCTATGGTCCTATCACCAGATGACATAGTGGCCATTAAAAATCGTAAAATGTGTTGGGTTTGCAAGGGAGAATTTGATGATGGTGTTGGGAATGGGGGGAGGAGGAAGGTGATCGACCATGATCATTTGTGGCAGGAAATTACATCGGGAGGGAGTAACTTTAGAGGGGTAGCACACCAGTCATGCAATTTAAACGTTAGACAACAATATTTCGTACCTGTTTTTATACACAATTCCAATTACGACTTAAAGTTTGTTCTTCCGGCGTTGGCCCGCATTGCCAAGGGAGGAGTTGTAGATGACGCATGGATAGATGGTTCTTTTTCATATAATATCATACCCAAATCATCGGAGAAGCTACTGCTGCTAGAATTCATGTGGAAAACAGTTGACAAGGGTAACACGTGCCTGAATAAAATCCGTTTTTTAGACTCTTTCAGCTTCTTCCCCAAATCTTTAAGTCAATTGATTCAGGTGCAGAAAAGTGACAATTTTGATAGCTTCCCCCTCCTCAAACAGCGCTTCCCCGATGATGAAATGTATGATTTATTAACGTATAAGGGTATATATCCATATGATTATTACAACTCTGGCTCGAGGCTAGATGAGGTGTCACTACCGCCCATTGAAGCTTTTAACAATTCTCTTACTGAGAGTGAGTGCACCACTAGCGACTACGAATTTGCTAAGAGGGTTTGGACAAAGGACGGATGTAAAAATGGGTGGGATTATTGTAAACTTTACTTGGCCAGTGACGTACTCACTCTTCTGGATATTGTGTGCAAAAATACGGATAAAATCTATGGGGAATTTGGGTTGGATTTAGGTTATTATTTTTCCACTCCCCATTTGGTGATGGATTTGATACTTAAAATCAGCAAAGAAGAAATAGGCCTGATCGCCGATGTGGATCAGCATCTGTTTGTAGAGAGATCAATGAGGGGTGGGTATATTTTTCACGGGGATCGTATCATGAAAACTGATCCGAGAGGACAGCACACCGATGAAAAGTCGGACGCAGTTTTTTTGGATATGAATTCTCTTTACCCATCGGCAATGTCTCACTACTGTTTGCCGTGTGGCAATTATAAATGGCTTGACAATCCCTGTGCTTCGAATTTCCCCGACATTGCCAGTGTTGAGGAGAATGGGGCACAGGGATGGTTTTTTGAAATTGACGGTGAAATACCCATGGAAATCCATGACTCGGTAAAAGACTTTGTTTTTCCGTGCATAAATAGACCGGTGGGTAGGGACTCTCTGAGCCCCTACAATTTATCTTTAGTAGAGGACGGGAGTATGCACTGGGTACCTTCAAAACAAAAACTAATTGCCAACCTCAACCCGAAACAGAATATCGTTTTTCATCACGTGCTATTGAAATGGATGGTGTCCAATGGTTTCAAGGTCACAAAGATTCATAGAGCCCTCCAATTTGATCAAAAGCCTTACTTGAAAACGTTTATTGACACCTTTGTCAGTAAGCGTTCACAAGCGAAAACGAAAGTTGAAAAAGAAGTCTATAAACTCATTTTGAACTCAGCTTTCGGTAAAATGTGCGAGAGCGTACGACAAAGAAGTCGATGTGACATTGTAAACAACCCCAAAGATTGTGCTCGAATCATTGCGGATCCAAACTTCACATCGTTCACAATCATAGACTCCAATATGGTTCTCCTACATCGCAAGAAAAGAAACATTGTATTAAATAAAAATATTGCAGGCGGAAGTGCAATAACTGAAATATCCAAGAAACTCATGTTGTCATTTTATTATAATGTATGCAAGGTACAGTGGCCGATTGAGGGACAAGTTCAAGTGTACTACGGGGACACTGATTCACTCCTGTTAAAAGTTAAAACTGAAAATCTATTGAATGATTTGGAAAATGGCGAGTACATTAGCTCACGAATGGACTACACTAATTGGGACGAATCCCTCTACCCAGAGCTAGTGAAACGCCAGGCCCCAAATCAATTGTTAATGTTAAAATCTGAAACGGGTAGCGATCTGATATCCAGTGGTGTGTTTCCTGGACCAAAGGTATATTGTGTGGAAACGCACGGCAAGGATATCAAACAAGTTTGCAAGGGGGTACCTACACACTTTGTAAAAATAATTTCGACATGAGTATGTATAGAAACTGTGTGGAACGTAGTTTAGTGCCAAGGGCGAAAGTCATGGCGATTCGCTCTTTAGAATTTAAAAACTACACAGTTAGAGTTGAGAAAAACGCCATGTCTGCCATATCGGACAAATTCTATGTACTTGAGGATGGTGTGAAGGTACTACCACACGGTCATTATTTAATTTCAGACCGAGTTGAATGTACAGAGTACAGAAAACAACTCGGTCTAAAAAAATTAACTTAAATTCACTAAAAAAAAAAGTATAAATTGGATGGGAGGGATTTTTTTTTTTTGGTAATTAGGTTTTTTTTTAAATTCTTTTTTTTTCTATCACAATCAATTTTCAATGTGTGTGTGTGTGTGTTTGCAAGGCAGATCAATTTCCAGTATTTAATGCCAGCCCCCGGCCCGGGCCCACCGCAGCGGGCCCCCGGCGCCCGGCGCTTCCCGGCCCCCGGCCGCCACAGCGGCCGCCCCCCCCCGGGGGGAGGGGGGACCCCAAAATTTAAAATGTTGTAAGTAAAAGTGTATGATATTATTTCACAAGTGCATTAGTCCAATAAAAGTTGTATTTTTTTATAAATAAATAAACAGAAAAAAAAAAGTGTATTTATTTAAGTGTTTTTTTTTTCTAGTGGCTATTTAAATGTTGTTTTTTTTTATTATAAATAAATTTTAAAAAAAAAAGTGTATTTTTTTTATTCATGTTTAATGTGCCTTTTTCAATGTAGTATTTTTTTAAAAGTATTGTCACCTTTTTTATGTATATAATAAAAGAAAATATTATTCTTTATTCTTCTTCTTCTCGTTATTATTATTCTTGAACGGAGTAGTAGTAGTAGTAGTAGTAGGGAAATTATTTAGTCATTAGACAGTCATAGTCTACAGTTAGTTGTCCAGGTGAACTGTTGAAGGGAACATGTATCAATTTAAAACACCATTCAGATCGTTTCTGTGTGGACCGTCAATGTCGGGCAAAACAACACTCTTAACTAAAATAATTAAAAATTGTGATAAAATGTTTGTGGAAAAGCCGAAAAAAATCTACTATTGCTATAGTATTTGGCAGGAGTCATATGATAAAATAAAAGCGATTGCTGCCACGACAGGGTTGGTGCAGATACAATTCATACAGGGACTTGATGTTTTCAGCATTATTGAACAAAACTCTTGGTTGATCATTGACGATCTGGCTGAATCTATTGAACAATGGTCCCAGGAAATGCTGCAACTGTTCACTGTTCGCTCTCATCATGAACAGATTTCCGTTACTCTGGTTCTACACAATCTCTTTCATCAGAGCAAATGTATGCGAACACTTGCATTGAACTGCACCTACTATATCATCTACAGAGTTGTTCGTGATTCTAGCTCGCTAATAACTCTCAATAAACAAATATATCCGGGAGCCCCCAAATTTCTGCTCTCAGCATACAATCAGGCAACTAATAAACCATACGGCTACATCCTATTGGATCTTAATCAAAATACACCCGAGGATCTGCGTGTAGTCACAGATATTTTTGACAATGAAATTACAGTATATCTCCCCGTGAACACTAAAAAGACCTATTAGTTGCTATCATGACACTGAAGAAACTACATGAAAATAGACATTTGTTTTCAGTTCTAAGCACTTCAAAACCTCCGCTTAGGAAAGCAATACTCAAACACGGTATTGACAATGATTTCATTAATCTAATATCCGAACTTTGTTTAAATTTGATCGAGGGTAATGTTCAAGTGCCAGAAGTAGTTAAGCAACAGGCAAAGCAACATCGTTCCATTGTACGTACATTGGCCTCTAAAAAGAAAGGAAAGAATTTCAAAAGGAAACGACTTCTTCAGGCGGGCGGTAGCTTTTTCACACTTTTACTGCCAATAATTGCAGGACTTGTAAACAGTTTTCTCTAAAGACGGAGAATGGCAAAACCCTATAAATTGACTCCAATAGAACTCGCTCTCTCACCCGTCGAACACTTTGAGAACAATCTGAGTAAATTCCTTGACAATGAAAATATTGAGGATGATAAAAAACTGCTTTTACTTCAAGATGCACTTCGCCGAGTGGACAAACACAAGTCTTATCGCTCGAAGCCCACTGCTGCTGCTGCTTACCCCAAAAAAGAATCATCTCCTCAGGATTCTGCTGCTGGAACACAATTGAAGAAGGAGGAATTGGATTCGATTGTATTGAAAATTGGAAATCTAATGCCCCACTCATATCGTGAACAAAGTAAACGACTCCTAGCCTATCTCTTGGAAAGTGGTCACATTCAAGTTGAGAGCAATGGGACAGGGATTATAATTCAGGGCAAGAGCTATAATCTACTTGATTTAATCTATGATATGGTTACAAATCGTAAAGGACTATTATCATTTGACACTCATCTATACAACTTTCTAAATACATTAAACTTCCCCAAAAGTCTTATTGGCAATAGACAAATTCTAAAAAAAATAAATGAACATGCATCATCGTCATCATCAACAACAACAACAACATTGACACCATTAAAAAATGAACTTGAAGAAGATTTTAAATCAATTTTGGAAAATACTAGCACACCGCTGATAGCTAGACAAAAGCGAAGACGTATCAAGTCATCATCACCACCATCACCACCACCAACAGCCAGTATACAAAAGGGTAGCGGACGTTACACAACGTGTTTACGTTCAAAATGGTTGAAGTTCTGAAAGGTGTTTATGAAAATATTGGTGAGGCGGGGAGTTTAAGTTCCCCCACAACTCTTTCCAAAGTCACTGGTGTTCGCACTAAAAATGTACAAGACTATCTACAGAATGAATCAAGTTACACTCTGCATAGAAATCATAGACTTCGTGCCAATCAATATCGAAAAACTAAAGCCTTTTACCCATTGCATATAATGCAAGCAGATCTCCTGACTCTAGATGAGCTTCAAAGACGTCACAATACACCGTACAAGTACATTCTACTTGCAATCAGTGTTTATAGTCGTTATGCATATGCAATTCCATTGCGATCAAAGAGAGGTGTTGAAGTTGCTCAGGCCATTGAAAGTATTCTCCAACAGGATTCATATAAAAAAATTCAAACGGATCGCGGTAGTGAATTTGTTAATCCCCATGTTGCAAAAGTACTAGAGAAATATAGTACACTGCTCTATCATAGTCACAGTCCTATAAAGGCTGCATTGGCCGAACGATTGATAAGAACTATTCGACTTTTAATTTCAAGATATTGTACATTGAAAAATACATCGGCTTTTATTCATGATCTTGATAAAATCATGTTGATTTATAATCAACGACCTCATCGATCGTTGTCCAACTCTACGCCAATGGAAGTTCATCATTCTGATCATGATACAATTGACACCTTTCTTAAACAGTATTCCAATGAATCGTCGGCTGTCAAGAAGATGAAAAATAAATTCAATGTTGGTGATACTGTTCGAATTAATAGCACAACTAATGTTTTTGAAAAGGGGAATTACTTATGGTCCACCGAACTTTTTAAAGTGGCAAAAATCCTAGAAACTAAACCCATAACTTATCGCCTGCGTGATACCAAAGATGAGGAGATTCTCGGCGGCTTTTATGACTATGAATTACAAAAAGTTAAAAATGCTAGTGAAATCTATCAAATTGAAAAGATATTAAAGACACGTACTCGCGGGGGTAAGAAACAGTTACTTGTTCGGTGGCTAGGATACAACTCTGATTTTGATTCTTGGATCGGTGTTGAAGATATTGACAATGCCCATGATTTCTATGTAACTTTCATGTCCAACGTTTCCGATCCTCTCTACAATGACTTGAATACGACAAGTGATTTTTGGACAAAACTCTCCCCCGCCATCAAATTTGACGGTGCATATGAAGTGGCTCTCGTCGACTGTATTCTCAAAAATACCTATGACATCCTGAGAAAGGATCGTGTGTATGATATAAAAGTTATACAATTCGATTGGACACTCTTTGTCGACTATGAATGGGTTGAAGCACTTAAATCTACTGAATATCCACATGCCAAATTGAAATATATTGAATATGATAATATGGTAGATTTGTGTCGTACAATCAATAGAAAAATCTTGTATCGTGGGAATGGAAAATTCCATTTTAATTATTCATTGGAACATGATAGGATTTACATTACCGCACCTGTTGACACTGAAATAATTATTCTCAATGATAATCTGAGAGATGTTCTTGGCTTTAAACAGAATATGATCAATGGGAAAAATGCTGGCACCGTTTACGGGATGAATCAAGTTATTTTTGCTGATTATCCACCTGGTTTTGCTCGGACTCTTGCATATTTCTCTATGCATCCTTTGTGGAAACGTCGAGAGTCGGTAATTCAAATGTCCCCCTCCTACGTGTTCTTGAACGAAAAACAACTCATGAACTTGTTCATCACTATAATATAAAGCATCTTCAGTATGTTCCTGTAAACACTTCGTATTTGGAACTCTGTCAGTTAACACTAAGAAGTGAATTGGGTGATCCTCTAGCAATAACAAAAGGCTTAGCTGTGATTACATGTCATTTTCGACCCATTGTCAACGACGAAGACGGTACAATAACCTAAAATGAACAATAGAAGAATTCCATTTGTCTGTCCCGATATTGACTGTTATCTCGGTGCTTTGAGTCCACGTCAAATAGGCAATGGATTGGACTACTACAAGGGGCGTACTACAATGTCTGGCTATGGTCTTGGTAGCTGGTTTGCTAGGCTATTTCGTTCTGCACTACCCCTTGCCAGAAAATATCTTGTACCTGCTGCATCAAATTTTGCTGCCTCCACACTACAGGACTGGGGGTCGGCAAGAATTTCAGGGAGAGTGTTAAGGAAAATATTAGATCTTCAGCAAGAGCCGTTGGTGAGCAACTAAAATCTCGACAAAATGGGGAGGGATTGAAAAGGATGCGTTCACGTCATTCACTCATCAGTCTCCACCCAGGCAGGAAGCAAAGGATATCAACAAGGACTTTGAGGAATAAAACAACGAAGTCCAATAAGCAACAGAAGAAGAAGAAAAAGAAAAAGATTGTTAGATCAAAGAAGGATTTCTTCTCTTAAGATGACTTATCTCCCCCACAAGGAATCATATCCATCAATTAGTTCCTCATTGAATCTATTCAATGCTGAAAATGTTGATGTCAGTGTCAAGTATGGCTACTATGAACAATTTCACCCCCAACAACCCCTCTCGGAAAATATACACTTTCAAATATTTTCCAATGAAGACTATTTCATTGATTTGTCGTCAACATTTATTGATTTAAATGTTGTGGTGAAGAAAAAGTCAGATAACACAACTCCAAATGCCGGCGATGGTCTCTCCTATGAAAACTGTATTCTACACAACCTCTTCAAACAAATTAATGTATTTATTAATGGAACATTGGTGAGCACTAGCAATAATTTATCAAACTATGCAAGCTACATACAATTTATGATGATGACACCAAAGGCTTACAAGGAGTTGAGAGGACAATCATTAGGCTATGAATATCGAACAGGTGTTGATACTGACGGTGAGTTGACTACTGCAGTCATCCAGGAGTATCATCTAGTTGGAAAATTAAATCATGAGATATTCAATATATCCCAATGGCTACCCCCTAATGTCAAGATTGACATAAAGTTACAGATGGCCCCATCGAATTTCATTTTGAGAAAAACACTTCCTGCAGCACCCGATGCAAATGTCATTATCACATCGGCAATTCTCCACGTCGAAAACAACAGGTTATGAGCTCTGTTGCATTGGCAGTGGAAAAGCTAAGAGCCAATGGTAACAACATTAAACTTCTTGTCCCCCATACAATCACCAATCAACGTCACATTGCCACCGGCTCTCGTAGCTATAGCGATTCATCATTTATCAATGGAGAAATCCCATCAAAATTGGCATTGGCCTTTGTGAAGAGTGGCAGTGCCGTTGGATCCTGGACTGAATCCCCCCACGATTTTAATTTTTTCGGTCTATCTAGCCTCGTGTGCAAAGTGAATGGTATTCCACTGTACACTCTATCATTTGACAAAAAATCCTATAGAACTCTGTAAGAGTTGACAATACAATCCCTTGATCATGACTCTCAACTATTTGAAAATGGAATAACCAATTCAATGTTTTCAAAAAATCATGGGGTTATTGTTTTGGATTTGTCAGGCACACAGGATATGAGCATAGTACGAACAGGGAATGTACGTTTAGAGTGTACATTTGCCAATGCTCTGACTGAGAGTATCACGCTAATATCACTGAGTCAATTTGAAACCTATTGGGAAATCACGCCCGACGGCAGTGTTCTACTAGACCTAGCACCATGAACACAAACCAAATAATCAACGTATTTAGTATGGATCCATACACGTCCCGGTACAAGTCCTATTGCATACCTTCGGACTTCATTGAAAAAATTCCAAGTGTTAACAATACCTTGATCATTGTTAATAGCAGTCCGTCGACTTTGAAGACCGGTCATTGGCTAAGCATCTTTCATACAGCGAAGAATATTGAATTTTTGATCCTCTTGGCCTATCGTATAATTCTACACACCATACATCAGCAACTTTATTGAAAGCAGTGGGAAAACCATTATTCAAAATCAACGAAGAGTACAGGATTTAACGACTAAGACATGTGGCTTTCATGCACTACTCTTTTTCATGTTCAGATGTCGTGGCTACACCTACAAGCAGTTTCTCGACATCTACGTTGACTTACCTCAATTGAACGACTTTCTAGTGGAGAATATACTTACAAGTGTATTTAATATTGATTTTAGTGCCCTAAGAATAAAATGTTCTAAAGATGTATGTGAAATTGTTTATTAATAAAAAAAAAATTATATACATGATAAAAACGACTTTTCTACTCTTTAGATTTCATCCACTACTAGGTATTTGTCGATAACAACTAGTGCAGGTAGATTATCTGAATCCACGGTGTACTGATCCTGATGTAGTGCAATGTCAGGGTCACATTTTCTACAGTAGAGTGTGACTTCACTCTTGTCATATCTCTTTGTATAGTCAATGATACTATTCTCATTCATTCTATAGAATTCACATGTTTCAATTTGCCTATTTGAAGCAATTTCACAAACAGTGTCCTCAAGTGTCGAATCACATTCCGTCACAGCCAAATAAAAATCAGTGGGCTTATAATCATAAACACCCAGTGTCTTCACAATGATGACGTAGAAACCATATTCTTTAGTTGTTCCAACAGTTGAATCGTTGACCCGGTTCCTCCTTCCAGAACAATCTAAAACCACGACGATACCAATCTCGTAGCAATAAACTAAAATCACGGTTAGGATTCTCTCCAATCATACCGGGGTATGTACTCTCCCGCTGATTACATTTATCATAATGACAATTGGAGCATAGGTGACCTCTAGGATGAGAGTCACACACCTCTTCAAGACAGGAATTACAACCTTTAATTTGTACAGCATATCCTCTATGCAATTTACACGGGTTGCATAATCTACACTTTTCATCATACTCCTCAATCATTGTGCAACTCTCACATGATGACCAGCTGCCCTGTGTGTACATACATAACGGGCATGTATGGAACATTTTGTTATGTGTTAACGCTCTCACTGCCACAATGAAACTGAGCTAGCAATAAAAAAAATTGTCTGAGAGAGAGAGAGAGGAGTAAATCATCCTTGAGCACCATCTTTCTTATGAAAAAAAAGTCCTAAATTTCTAAACTAATGTTTAAAAGCATATCCACAATATCATTTTGTCGTGTCGTGATCAATATATCAATAAATTGTGTAAATGCATTTGGACCACGATGTAGAAGCTTCATACAATAGTCTAATGATGGAGAATCAGTTTTCATTATATCGACAAGCATTCCTCGAGAAAATATCTTCCTTTGAATAGACAACTCTAGAAAATCATCATCTAGAATTAAATGTTTTTCCATATGAACTAGATTCCTCATGATTCGATCTTTCTCGAATCTATCCATTTTTTTTTTTTTTTATTTTTTTTTTTTAGTCCTAACTCTCTCACGATCAACTTCAGACTAAACAGAATTTCTTTTTGTACTCTAGAAAATATACGCATGTCTACTATAGAAAGAAAGAAAAATATCATTGATTTAGAAACAGTTTTATTGAACATAATTACAATAATAATATTCACTGATGCATTTTGTTCTCATCAATATATTTCGATAGGACATCTAATGCTGACCGAAGTTTATTTATATGGAGAATATTCACTTTTCCAGCAAAACACAGCTGCTCCTCCTGCTTAAATTTGCTTAATGATATCACGTATCTCGCATACATAATGTCCCATTCAAGACATAGTCTACAGCCAGCAGTTATTTCCACAGCTACATTAGGTACTCGTATATCGCTGCTGCTGCTGCTGTCGGTTCCATCATTAATCTCCAATAGTGTAAATGCACCACTCATTTTTTTTTCATTAATATCCTTGCAAATAAACTATTCTCTTTGAATTCAATTCTCTTACTAATATGAATTGTAAAGAAAACTATTCCTTTTTATTCAAATCCTAATCACCAATCAAGTTATACTCGTTCCTCTTGGCAAAGGTGTAATGACCTGTAGAATAGGACTACCAGAAAAACCTGTTTGGTACGGGCGCGTACGCAAAGTATATACCTTCAAGCAAATTCCATATGATATTTCAAATTACTATAGCTTCTATAGAAATGATAGCTCTTTGCAAATGACCCTGGTAACCCAATTACTTGAAAACCTACACACATATCTATGCCTCAGGCGTAGGGTTCAAATCAGCACCTCTCTTACTACTGTTAACATTGGGTAAAGTTCATAACTTTCAGCCCTCTCCCCGGGAGCTTCGGGGGATTAAGTCATCCTAAAAGACATACTTATTATATTTTCGAACATGCTGAACAAAATGGCTATCTCAAAATTTTGATCAGGTGACTTTGGGAAAAAATGAGCGTGGGAGGGGGCCTAGTTGCCCTCCATTTTTTGGTCACTTAAAAAGGGCACTAGAACTTTTAATTTCCATTCCAATGAGCCCTCCTACGATATTCTAGGACAACTGGGTCGATACGATCACCCCTGGGAAAAAAAAATAAATAAATAAATAAACACGCACCCGTGATCTTTCTTCTGGTAAAAAATGCAAAATTCCACATTTTTGTAGATGGGAGTTTGAAACCTCTAAAGTAGGGTTCCCTGATACGGTGAATATGATGGTGTGATTTTCATTAAGGTTCTATAAATTTTAGGGGGTCTTTCCTCCTTTTTTCGAAAATCAGCCAAATTTTCTCAGGCGCCTAACTTTTGATGGGTAGAATTAAACTTGATAAAACTTATATATTTGAAATCAGCATTAACATTTGATTCTTTTGATGTATCTATTTGCATCAAAATACCGTTTTCTAGAGTTTCGGTTACCATTGAGCCGGGTCGCTCCTTACTTACAGTTCGTTACCACGAACTGTTTGATAAATGTCAACTTATGTGGTAATCTTTTGTCATTGAATCAAAGATGAAGTTTTGTCGTTCAGAATGTAAAAAAACGATTGCTCACTAGTGTTACCTAGTAAAAATCCTCGTCAGGGTTCTTAGAAGCATCCTACTATGATTTCAAGAACGTAGACTAAGATTCCATGGACGCATATTTATGATCAAGCTGCATCCATTTTATCAAATGAGGTAAAGGTTGTACGTTTTCCGGGAAATGTTTTTTGACCCATGAGGTTCAGCTTCAGAAAGTTTGAAGCTAAATACCCCTTTGAATCGAACGAAGATAATAGAAAACATTATCATAGTAAATAATCCCTTTTACCTCTGGTGGCGAGGTTCAGATGCAAAAGTACCCGAAAAGAACACTGCTTGAAGGGAAGGGGAAAGGTTTTCCTTGGCCCTCATAATTGTATTATTTTTTTAAGTTCTATAATTTTTTTTTATTTATTTATCTGGTGTTCCAAAGGGGGAAAGAAACTGTTATAGACTATTATAAAACTGTTCGAAACTGTTATACACAATTTCTATAATCTCCTGCACACATGCATGGCAAAGCATGTGAGCATGTATTTCTCGTGGGTGTAATTGAGCAGGGAGGGGGGTACTGACCTTGCCAAAATCTAAAAGACGCAAATTGTCTTTCAAAAAAGTTTTTTTGCAGAAATTTTATGGACCTTACAATTTAGGGATGAATCTGAATCCCTTTCTTGTGCGTGTTTAGTGAGAGATCTTCACCATCTATCAACATTTTTTTTTATAGACTGCTGTTTTGGAGAGTGGAATTCAAAATTAATCATTCTCTGTATTCATTTTTGCTCCTTAGACATATAGTTTTAAAATACTTTTCCCCCTAAGAAGCTAAAAGTTCTTATTCCACATTTTTCAGTCACTTATTACGAATGTTCATTTTCCCTTATAGAAAATATTAAAATATCATGTATCGATTTAATTTGAATTAAATACAGCTGACCCAACCTGAGACGGGCCCTAGCAACAATTGCAAATCCATCATGGTTTCATCTTCTCACACATAGAAGATTCATCTTTTAGGAATTTGGTTAAAACTTTGCCGCTAAGACTGTAGTCCGAAGCAAAAGTCTTGCGCAGAAATATTCGAGAAAGCAGAAAAGGGAAAGCCTTGATCGGTATCTGGTTAGTTCTAACTAGAAAGTAGACTAAGCATTCTCTGGAACTGAAAAGATGAACATTTGCTCAGTATCTCATAGTGTTTCAACAGGTAATTTAAAAATGCTAGCAGAAATAACTTGATACTTAAAAATTGAAATAGATGAAATATTTAGGAAAGAATAACACTGGAATATATGATCAAGACATTTTCAGGTTCTAATAAATAAAAAAGTATCCCAAACCTTGTATTGAACTGCAAATATGTATATATGCAAAGTGTATGCATTTTTTATTTTCTTTCTTTGAAGTAATATGTCAGTTTCTTCATAAGAAAGCAGTCCATAACTAGGGTTATTAAAGATTTTTTTTTCTTTTGCACTTTAAAATCTCAATAATTTTGGAGCTGTTAAAAAAAAAATCAGAAAAAAATGGGAATGAAATAACTATATCCTAATTCCTTAGAAACAGAAAAATGACTTTACCCTGACAGTGTTTTTCTTACAGTTCCTTTAGTACAACTTTACAGTACTACCGTACTAGCTTTACAAATTACCGAAAAAAAGTCCATGTCCAAAAAAAGTCCAAAAAAGTCAATATTCTAGGGTTGAAATTGCACGAACTTTATAGAGATAACCAGCTTGGCTATTATTGAAATGAAATTCTTTTCTATAGGTCATGAGTGCCCATCATCTCATATTTACATATTTTAATATGTAACCATGTATGCCACTCTGAGCTTTACATATGCTCCGTTAGGTTAGGATGTAATTTAAAAGGTGTTACGATGTGTGACAAAAACTTTAGAGAGGCTAAAAGAGTGGGGAGGGGGAATAACGTGGGACTAACGTTCTAATTGTGACTTATGACCAACTAATTGTGTTATAACGCTTCTCTTAAGCTCCAAATTGTAAAATTATTATATGTCAAAATATACGATTTCTGACCGATTCTTAAGTTGAGAAAAGGTGATATAACGGATTTTGTGCACAGATAAACAGTGAGTCTAATTTAGAACTATTTGCGACTAAAAGGCTTTTCCTTCTTCTTATTGCCCTAAAATTCTTGCTAAAAAACAAAGTGGGCTTTGTTTTCTTTTTATTGAAAAATTTGTCTTTTCAATTTTTTGTCTTAGAAATTTTTCTTTTCAAAATTTGACAAGAAACAGCGATGGACTGGAAAACAGGTTCAAAAAGTCGGGTTATTTGGCTTTCATTTTGCATACGCCTAAGAAACCATCTCTTACAAAAACACATCACAAAAATAAAGCAATAGAAATTAAAGCCCAGTCTTTACCGAGAAAGTAGAGAAAACTAGAAACCTTTTTCTCTTTGTAAAAAAAAAAAAAAAAAAAAAAAAAAAAAACAATGTCAAAAAACAATGTGAAAAATTGTTACCCTGATATTTTCTTTCAAACCATTGCAAAGCAGGAGGAGCACGTCAAGTTGTGTTAGCCTCAGGTGGCTTAGTGCTGCAATGAGTGGTCAGTAGTTACAACAGCACTATTATTTGAACAATTGTTTAGACTGCGCCATTAGCCTGACGCACTCTTCTGCAATATGAATCCACATGTTATTAATAATAACTGTTTTCCTTTTTTTTAGAAAGAAAAAAAAAATCTTTAATAGCCCTAGTTATGGACTGCTTTCTTATGAAGAAACTGACATATTACTTCAAAGAAAGAAAATAAAAAATACATATCAGGGTAAAAACATGAAATGTTTTTTCCAAACAAAAAACAATGTGAAAAAAAACGCATTGAAAAATTCAAATCCTCTTCTATAAAACACCAATGGATGGTGTTAAAAACAAGAACCATGCCTGAGAAAATGTTAAAGGTGATTTCAAGGGCAATGGTATGACACATAAAACTTCATACAACACACTATATATTATAGAAAAGTATTGATAAAAGTTATTATTAATAACATGTGGATTCGCATTGCAGAAGAGTGTGTCAGGCAAATGGGGCAGTCTAAACAATTGTTCAAATAATAGTGCTGTTGTAACTACTGACCACTGATTGCAGCACTAAGCCACCTGAGGCTGCTTCCCACTGTATCCATAGGTTCAATCTTTATTTCTTTTCGCCAAGCTTTAGTTTCCGGGAAATCCTTTATTATAACCTAATTCTACCAGGGGCAGATCCAGGATTTTTTTTGGAGGGGGGGGGGAGGCGCAAAAATAGGTTGATCCAATAAAAAAAATTAGGGGGGTGGGGGAATTTTTAGGGATTTATCCGATAAACTTGCGTTAAAAGCAAGTTTAATTAACGCAAACTTGGGTTAATTAAGTAAATTGCACTACTTTAGAGTACGCTAGGGGTCGCCCCCTCGCCCCCTGGATCCGCCAGTGGACTCTACACCATCTGAAGAGAGCTTGGTTTTGATTGACCTCCACTGGATATTCAAAAATCATCTGACAACCTAACATCTTTTATCTTTGAAATATGTCTCGGTTGTCTCAACTTGTTGATCATTATAGATCTAGATCAGGGACGTACGCAGGGGGGGCCTCTGGGCCCGCCCCCCCCCCAGAAATCTCACGATTTTTTTCATTTTCCCATAATTTTCTGATTTTTTTCACAGAATAATGGGTTTGAAGGATTTGGGCCCCCCCCCGCAACAAATTGGGCCCACCCCGAAACAAATTCCTGCGTACGTGCCTGATCTAGATGGTTGAATAAAATCACGTTTTCTAACAATTTTCAAATTACCGTTTTTAAATATAAAGTTAATGCCCCTGAGTATCCCTTTGACATTTACCTTACTTGCACAAAATACTTCGCATTCGACTCCTTAGTTCAGTTTCAGGCTCAAGAGGAAATAGAAGTCTTAATATATAATTAGCAAACTGAATCTTGTTACTATGAGTGATTCTGCTTCAGATTTGTTATCTCACTTTCAAATGCTAGAAACATACTGTTTAAACTCATTAATGAATGAAGGATTTGGATTTAAAGTAGGTCAAGTTCTCCCCTTCTCTCCTTTTAACCGATGTTCCAAAACCACAGTGGTGCCGGAAAACATTTTGAAAGCCCTTGTTTACTGATAAGCCTTACCTTTATAAGTTATATTTGAAAAGTGGCGTGAATTCAAAAAAATATAGAGGGGAGTCATTTTTTTCAAAATCGAGTGGGGGGGGGGCAATTTTTTTGGACTTACCAAGAAAAGTACTTTTTGGTGGAAATATAGAAAAGTTAATTTTATATTATAGAGGGACAGAAGCATGTAGAGGAAGGAAACGCCCCCTGCCCCCTCCCCAATTGGTGCCCTTGTGTTTCGCTTGTGAAACAAAAGGGCAACGCTTTTTTGGAATTACCAAGAAAAGCACTTTTCGGTAGAAATATAGAAAAGTTAATTTTTCTATTACAGAGAGACCGAAACATATAGAGGAGAAGAACACACCCTGCCCCCTCTCCAATTGGTGTCCTTGTGTTTCACTTGTGATAGCATATAGCATCAAAGTAAGTCAAAACACAACAAGAGATCCAATGTAAATAAAGAACTCGCTCTGAAATACTATCACAAAACTCGCTTTATTCATAAGTACCTTTTCAATCAGAAACTAAGATTTTTGTAATTGAATTCATTTCAATCCAACAGCTTCATTCCAGCCAAACAAATTAAAACAAAAAACAATAATGAATTTTAATTATTTATGATTTACATTAAATTTTAAAGCCAAATACAAGAACTAAAAAATATGAAACTCTAATTTCACCAATTAGTCGATGTAATTCCTCAAGAATTTTGATCATGGTTGCAGCGGTAGCTGCAACCTAGTAAATAGTGAACCAAAGCCTATAGTAACCAAAAATTAAAAATCGTGTTTAAAAAAAGTTACCTAGTGAAAAAAGTGCCATCTCACACTGATTCAGGAATAGTGACTATTATTTCGGTTCGTCTTAAAAGTGAAAGTTTATTACGAAGAAGGAATTTATGATGATTTCGAAAAAATTCTGAAACCCCTCAAAAATGGCGTCAGATCAAAATGAAAAGTGCACCATTGGAATCAACATGGTCGCAAACCCTACAGAGGGAAATTACAGTCCCCCTCCTTGAACAACAAGAAAATCGTTTTTTTTTTTGCATCGGTAGCATTGATTTGTCTCCCGTTTTTTTTTTTTTTTTTTTTTTTCTAGCAGGGCTAGGGGGTGGCCAGAGCATCATAGAGAGATGTGCAATAGCTCATTCGAAAGGAAATTATATTTGTAAGTGCCCGTTTTAAGTGACCAAAAGATTGGAGGGCAACTAGCCCTCCCTCCCTACAGGCCTCCTCCCCCAAAGTTATCTAGTCAAAATTTCGAGATAGTTGTTTTGTTCAACATAGTTTAAAGGTCCGATATCTATGGTTTTAGTGATGATATGACCCTTCCTAGTCCCTGGGGAAAGGGCTGTACGCTGTATTGGCACCTGACGTTTCAATATCACGTGTGTCGGTAAGGGCGTATTGTTGTTTGGCTTTTTGGTATCGCCTGTATTTTTGTAACAAATCGCCTGTAACAAATTTTTAGTAGCTCATATAGAAGATATTGCTCATATATACGTTCTTCCTTCCTATAAATTTCACCATCAGCAAGTTCCAAATGGCACTAAAAAACGGCATTTTGGGTGCCTTGTCTCAAGTTGAAAAGCCGGGGCTACTGGACTACCAAAACTTTAATTCCGTCAAAACCCTGGAGGGGGGGAAAGGTGGGCCAGATTTCCCCTTATCAAGTGAAAATGTCAATGAGAAATAGAAAATAAGCCTTATAGTACCATAAATGCAAAGAATTACTAAAGAAAACTGGCCCGTCTCTCTGAATTATGCAGGGTTATCTTAGTTTTGACAATATTTTTGAAGAAACTAAACTTCAGCCGCGGGGGCAAACTGGGGTCTGGGGGACTGGGATACGGAGAGGGCAATTGTCCCCTGCCACATAACAAATTACGCCCTGACAGAGAACAACACTTTTGGTGTCACTTCTTAAGTAGATAATGCAAATATTGCAAACATATAAATAAAATCTACAAACGAGTTCATTGAACTGATTTTCCATAGATCTTTTATGTAATTTTTTTAACTTTTAGTTACTATGTGCCGTGTTTTGTTCTTTACTAGGTTTTCAGCTATATCCGTTGAAACTAGAATAGGCCCCATTTATAATGAACTCTATCGGTCATTTATGTAACTCTTTTTCAATATTGCCTCAATCTGTATATTCTTTCATAATAAACAAGCGTTGTTGGCTCAGTCAGTACAGCGTAGGTCTTGTAAACCCAAAGCTTCGAGTTCTAACCTCATCCGGGCCAACTTTTTCTGTTACTTATAAATGGATGATGCTGGTTTCTAGGAAAGTAAGGTTTTATTACAAACTTTTAGTCTCCTAGTAATAAGCAGTTATATTAAGCTTTACTATTCGTTCTTTACTTTGACTAGCTGCGGAAAAAAGAAAAACCAAAATATGATAATGAACTGGTACTTGTTCATTATTCGTTACAACCTCGAGGAAAGAAGTTTCACTTTTTACTGTGGCTACTGTATAAGGGTCAATAGTATATAGTAGAATGGTGAGCATAGCTTGTACATGAAAATGCAGTTTTTTTTGTAATAAGTGATACTAGATGCCCTCCAATTTTTTTGTCACTTAAAAGGGGCACTATAACTTTTAAATTCCGTTCGAATGAGCCCTCTCGCGACATTCTAGGACCACCGGGTCGATATGATCACCCCTGAGAAAAAGAAAATATAAATAAACGCGCATCCGTCATCATTCTTCTGGCAAAAAATACAAATTTCCACATTTTTGCAGATAGGAGCTTGAAACCTCTACAATCAGGTTCTCTGATACACTGAATCTGATGGTGTGATTTCCAGTAAGATTCTAAGTCTTTTAGGGGGTGTTTTGCCCTTTTTTCGACAATAAGGCAAATTTTCTCAGGCTCGTAACTTTTGATTGGTAGGACTAAACTTAATGACACTTATATATCTGAAATCAGCATAAAAATCAAATTCTTTTGATGTGTCTATTGATCTGAAAATTATTATTTAAAGTTTCCGTTTATTAGAGTTTCGGTTACTATTGAGCCGGGCCACCTCTTACTTACAGTTCGTAACCACGAACTGTCTGAAAAGCTTGGAAATATCAAACAATATGATCATTATAATAATTATGGTCCAAAACCCTTACCTGGAGGTTTGCAAGAACACCTCTCGTATGTTCCTCCTCCAAGCCTCCTTAATAAGCTACGCAATTAAGGTACAAAAACCGACATATCAAATCAGATTATTAGAGGTGTGCTCTGTTAGTACAGCGGTGGACTTCAAATTAGTGCCTTGAGTTCGATTCCTAATTGTTTTTTTTTTTTTTTCAATTACAGCGATCACTTTCAGATAATTTCACTGTTTTTATAAATGTGATGCACTCATTTTTTTAAAGGATGTCCAGGGAAGGTCGTTTGTCAAGCATTTTGATTTAAAAGGGAATAGAGGTCATCCAGTTCATGGTTTACAACGACATTCTTAGTAGATCACTAAATGCATACCCCTACGTATGGCGTAATTTTGTCAAAATCCTTTGTGTGTGTGTGGGGGGGGGGTAAAACCTGGATCCTATTTTCCCAAATCAAGTGAAAATGACAAAGAAAACCTAAAAACGAGCCATATAGTAATAAAAAGGTAAAGATGTACTACAGAAAGCTGACCTTTTTCAGTGGATGCTTCAATTATGCAGGCTTATCTTAGTTTTGACAACGTTTTTGGAGAAACTAAATTTCACCTGGGGGGAGACTCGGGCCTGGGGAAAAACTGTGGTCTGGGAGAGGCAGTTGCTTCCTCTGTCCCATAGGAAATTACGCTCCTGACCACAGCCTCTTGCCACTTAGTGGATGGAGAAGCGTAGGCATGTGATTCTGGAACCACTCAAAGTTGTATATTAAAAGAAGGATTACTTATTGTTATACTTACTTGTTCAAATTATTTACTTGACAATTCCACTGTAGTATTCTCTCCATACGCAAGATTCTGCATACAAAGAGGAAGAAAAACAAATGAAAACAGCTCTCTAGGAGAATTCAGGTAATTCTTCCCAAAATTTTTGGAATGAAAACAGACATAGTTTATAATACCATTTATCGTACCTACACAAAAATGATCTTCTTTGAAATTTTGATTCATTTGTAAGTAATGAATGGCTTTTCGATTTAGGGACAGGTCACATAACTTCCTAAGCCTAAAGGCACATTTCTGTTGGGCTAGCAAAATTTACCACAAGCAATTTTGATATGTAAACCTGTCCGCTTAATTATTTTCTGTGTCGAAGCTACTCACCTGAAGCTACTTTCTTAACTGCTACTAAATTTAATTTTTTTAAACAAAGGATTAGAGGTCTATTTCTTCGTTAAAAAAAAAATCAAACAGTTCGTGGTAACGAACTGTAAGTAAGGAGCGACCCGGCTCAATGGTAACCGAAACTCTAGGAAACGGTATTTTGATACAAATAGATACATCAAAAGAATTATATTTTAATGCTGATTTCAAATGTATAAGTTTCATCAAGTTTAATCCTACCCATCAAAAGTTACGCGCCTGAGAAAATTTGGCTGATTTTTGAAAAAAGGGGGAAAGACCCCCTAAAAGTTATAGAACCTTAATGAAAATCACACCATCATATTCCACGTATCAGAGAACCCCACTGTAGAGGTTTCAAGCTCCTATCTACAAAAATGATGAATTTTGCATTTTTTGCCAGAAGAAGGATCACGGGTGCGTGTTTATTGTTTGTTTTTTTGTTTTTTTTCCCAGGGTGATCGTATCGACCCAGTGGTCCTAGAATATCGTGAGAGGGCTCATTGGAATGGAAATTAAAAGTTCTAGTGCCCTTTTTAAGTGACCAAAAAAATGGAGGGCAACTAGGCCCCCTCCCACGCTCATTTTTTCCCAAAGTCACCTGATCAAAATTTTGAGATAGCCATTTTGTTCAGCATGTTCGAAAATATTATAAATATGTCTTTTAGGATGACTTAATCCCCCGCAGTTCCCGGGGGGAGGGCTGAAAGTTATGAACTTTAGCCAATGTTAATATATAGTATTGGTTATTGGGAAGTGTACAGACGTTTTCAGGGGAGATTTTTCCTGGTAGTGGGGGGGGGGGGTCTGGGGTTATGTGGGAGGATCTTTCCATGAAGGAAGTTTTCATGGGGGAAGGGACATTGCTATGAAGGGGACGCCGGACTTCCCAGCATTATTTAAAAAAAGATCAGAAACTAAATATAAAAAAACAAGTTTTTCAACTGCAACAGCAGCAACAACAAAACTTTAAACGAACAGAAAATATTACGTATATGATTGGGTTCACCCCCTAGTCAATACCTCGCTGTTTTAGCCAAAGATTTTTTAGTACTTTCATAAGAGCTATTTATTCTAATTAACGGCCTTTGTGATTAAGCGGTCATTTTTAAAGAATTGGACCTAAATTCAAACTTTCGCTTAAAGAGCAAGGTATTGACTATGGGGCGAACCCCCTAATATATGTATTAAAAACATATGAATATAGAAGTTCGTTACGTAAGTTAATTCGTAAGTTACAAATATTTATTACTAATAAAAACTAATTTATTACTAATTTATTACTAATAAAATAAAATAAAACAAGTTTCGAGAAAGCCATTTAACCAAATAAAAGTAAATTAATATGAAAACTTTGTTTTAATTATTCATGTACGGTGAGCCAAGATCAAAACCTTCATTTATTCAAAAACGTTCAAAAATTAAATAAAAAAAAAACAAGTTTTTTTAACTGAAGGTAAGGAGTGACATTAAAACTTAAAACGAACAGAAATTATACCGTATATGAAAGGGGCTGTCCCCTCCTCAACGCCTCGCTCTTTACACTAAAGTTTGACTTTCTCACAACTCTATTTTTTTAAACAATGAAAAACTTTAGCGTAAATAGCGAGGCGTTGAGGAGCTGACAGCCCCTTTCATATACGGAATAATTTCTGTTTGTTTTAAGTTTTAATGTCGCTCCTTACTTTCAGTTAAAAAACTTGTTCGTTCAGCTGTTTTTTTATTTAATTAAATAAAGAAACGACACTATTTTTCCATAGATTAGAGGTGATTAGAAATTATATAAAAATATAAGTTTTGAACTGAAACTAAGAAGCAACATTAAAAGTTAAAACGAATTGAAGTTCTTCCGTAAAACAAAAAGATCACGGCAATATTGTTTCTAAACTAAATTTTAATCAAAAACAAGCAGAGATTAACTTAAAAATACAAAGTTGTTTCGAGGGAAGTAAAAAGCGAATTTGAAAATTAAAACGACCAAAAATTATTACTTCACAGCCTATTTAACATATATCAGTAAAACTAGTGCAAATTAATCAACTGGTGATATATCCCTATGATTTTAGGATTACAGAAAACTAGCGCTTTACTGAAAGCACAAAACAATATAAGAGTTTTGGTACGGTAAAAATAAACATTTAAGGGCACTTTTAACAGTATAAAAGTAGAGTATTTTTAGATTGTTGCTTTATTTATTTATTTTTTCATTTAATTTGGCATCACATCTGCACAATGAGCTCAGTTCAATGATTGACTGTCATTTTGGATCTGAAAAAGACATTTCATGGTTATTTTGTAGACAAGTTCAAAGTGAAGGAATCTTTATTAGTATTAAGACTACAGACTCGCTTTAAAATTTGTATCACAACTTGAAATTCTCCGTTTTATAGAGAGAAATAACTGGATCTCCAGAGCCCATATTATGGTTGATATGCTCTTCATTTCGAGTAATTTTAGGGGACACCAAGATGTTATCTGATCAATCAATCCATTATTTTATGCTGTCTAATGACTGTAAACTTAATATTTTTATGCCTTAGTTTTTAAGATAACTTTAATTGTATACTGAAAGTTACTGATATCACAGCTCCTGTAGGACTATGAAGAGCGTTATAAATTAGTTTGTTGTTGTGAGGCTACGTATTTACTTTTGACTCCTAAATCAATATTCTTGTTTTTATACTTGGCTTTTGTGTTTTCAGTAAAGCGCTAGTAATCTGTAATCCTACAAACATAAGGAAATATCACCAGTTGATTTATTAGCACTAGTTTTATTGATATATATTAGATAGGTTGTGAAGTAATACTTTTTTTCATTTTAAGTTTCAACTTTGCTCTTTACTTCCCCCGGAAAAACTTTTTTTTTTAAATTAATATCTGTTAAAAGCATAATTGAGTTTTTTGCCTTTCACTTTGTTTGGTATTTTTGTTCTTAGTTCTTACGGAATATATCACATAATGGTAAAATAGTTAAGTGCTAGTCCCATAAAATTATAACCAAAAGGGAAGGATTTTAATTTTACATATTTGGAAACCCTTATCTCAACTGTTGCTTTTTCGTTGTTGGATTTAATTTGATGCTGAATCCTCTGTAGAACTGTGCCCACAAACGAAAGGGCCACCTGAAATTTTCACAAGTATTTAAAACACAGAAACAACACTTTTAAGCTCTTTAGAAAAATATTTTTTTTTTAAATTAATAAGAATTTTTTTCAAAATTGTTTTTTTCAAAATTAATATTAATAAGAAAAAATTTTTTAAAATAAGAGCTTAAAGCTGGATGATTGTGAGTTTTCTTTTCTTTGTGTAAAATACTTAAAAAGAGGCTCCCTTTCCAACATTTTTTTCGTGGGGTGGGCAAAGATTCTGATAGCTTTTAGCATACATTTATAATCATGTAACAATTGTTTTTTTTTATGTTTTTCTTCGTTGGAATTTTGTATACCATGGCCCGTTTGGCATTAATGTTGGTATATATACTGTCATATCATGTCATTTATAGGTTTTAGAGACATGAAAACAACCAAATGTGAAATGATTTTAATTTAATGCTAAAACTAGCAAGTATATGTGCCTCAATTCTTTTCTATAGTGAATTGAGACATTCTTTTCTTGAAACACAAAACACGTATTTGAACCGGAAATTGACGCAAATTTTCCATCTTATTTCCTTCAAGCATAGCTTGAAGGATATGGCCTGTATTGTTGCAGCGAATATCCATTATATGATTAATTAAATATGAGCCAAATTAGGAATTAATTTTGTCTGAATCTATAATGTCGGGATCAAAAATTTATTTGTAGAAATATTTCTATGGAACACTCTGCCCTTTTCTTGTTCCTGGAGGAAATAGGAAATCGACGATTCATTTCCCACTTTTCCTTCCAATTGTTGCAACAGCTTCAAGCTTTTTGATATTCAATTTACAAAAGAAAGAAACACTAAGACATAATCCTTTTTTAGTAACCTTAGCTACACATTACTTCTTACGACAAACATATAAATTAAATTTTCTTTAAAATATTGTCCAAATAGGTTATTTGAATGACATGTGGTCACACAAAAAGCATATTCAATTTCAAGAAATATATCTTTAAGATTGCTAGGGAAACATTTTTATAGACTGTGCACTCTTCCCAGATGCCTCAGAAACTTGGTTGTTTTTTAATTATTTAAAACTTCTGAATTTGAAGCAGACGGTATGGCATTTTACTATCCAGCTGACTAACGATTATTTTTGTGATAAATCATTTTTATTAATTTCAGCTTACAAAATTGCTGCCAGATTTACTTATTATATACTTCTTACGCTTCTGATCGAGACATTAAAATATTCAATAAGATTTGCCTATCACTCACTTGTCTAACGAGTGTAATTTGAGAGAACCGTTTCTTCTCTATTCTATATGTGACTTGTTAAAAAACTAATAAAGACAAATCAGCGGCAACGCTCCCATGTGTTACTTCTTCTTCGTCTATTTCCATTTTTTATTGATTAATGGGTATTAGAGGGATGGCCATGGAAACGTATAAGAGGGCTCACTCGTATGGGAATTGCAAATTTTGTTGCGTGCTTTTTAAGGTTCGAAATTGATCAAAGGGTGATTAGTCCCCCTCTTGCTTACTTTCCCTCTTTGGTTTAGCCCCCTTACTGTCTAGCCACCTGTAATTCTCCCCCCCCCTCCGCAAGTTATTGTCTATAGATATGTAGACAATTACGGTCTACCTATCTTGTCACTAAACTTGTCACTAATTGTCACTAGTCTTTAAATTTCTCCGTCATGAGGCTGTAAATGAATATTAAATCTTCTCTTTGAAGCATTCAACAGAGAAACTTCTACGGACAACGTTCCGAGAAAGAACGAAGCTAATCCTTAAGTATTTTGTTCTTGCACTGTCAACCTTAAGATGATTGAACCATTATATGTGTCTCTGTGTTGTCTCGGTGATTTAGCAATGGGGTAAGGGGGGGGGGTCACAACACGAGAAAGATCTACAGAATGAGTTGAATTTATGTACTTTTAGAAAACAGTCATCGACGAAACATCATACCTGCCAGCAACAGACTGGAGTAAGCCATGGGTGATGACTGAGCAAACCTATAAACACTATTTTGGATCCTTTAAACCGGTGCAAACAACGTTTCTGGGATTAACAACATAAAGCGAGCATCCTTTTTTGGCGATTGGTCTGATGCAAAACTTCTAAAAATGGGATTATTCAGTTGGATTGTAGAAGTCTTTGCAGCAAGAAGTTATCCCTAGATTTCTCATGGAGAAGGTTCGTACCCGATCGAGATGAATTTTCCAAGAGACATCTCTTGAGATGTGAATCCCTAGGAGATGAATGAAAGATCTTTAGCCGAAGAAAGATCTAATGAAGAAAGATCTTTAACTTATCGACTTTCTTCACAGCTCTATTCCTGAAGATGAAGTTGGAGTGTACGCGTGACATATTCAATCAGGACATCAGCAGCCACTTGATATTTTTGACGCAATGAAGTTGACCATTCATGCATAAGACCAATTTGGAATTTTCAAATGATTCGCCTTTACGGGTAGGGAGGCTTGGGTAGAGTCTTCTTGTTTTGAACTCCTACGTGTCTCGTGCTGTCATTGGCTATATGATACAGAGGGCTTGCAAGGTTATCTCCCATACCAATTATGTAGACAAGGAAAAGTGTACGTCCCAAGATACTACCCTATATTCGCAGAAATTGAAACCATTCAGGAAAACTCATGAATGATGTTAGAATGGACTCTTTGTCCCTTTGAGTATATTTCCGAAAGCACTATAGACCTAGGAATTATTTTATATGCAGTCACTTATTTTGTCAAGTCCATTTTGGCAGTCATCTAAAAGGTCAATTGATTACAAGGACTGACAACGGCATGATTGGAAACACTTTTGCAAGCTTTACTAAAGCAGGAGAGGAGGCTAATAGGTCTTTGTGAGCTCAAGCTGGTTTATTAGCCATCTAGCTTAGGTATTGGGATGACATGGCGGATTTCTATGTCAACAGAAAGGTTCTAGAATGGAAAAAGAACCACAAAAGTGATGAAAAGGCTACGAACCCGTGGATTTAATCACATCAAGATACTAAGGGATGTGAAGGACTTTAGGAGAGGAATTATTCACCTGATCAAGGACAGTATCGGTCTGATCAGAGAAGCTGAGAACTTCTTTATTGCCGTCGTCCAGATTTGGGGAATATGTAGCTACCTTAGCAAGAACTTCAGTCTTTGCCTTTGGATCATTCACAATAGTCCCATCGTTGACTCTAACAGAAGAAATAGAAGATCCCGTAGCTGATGATACAGTCTTTTTGACCACTTCTTCACCAGCTCGTAGTTGAAGCATGTTGAAGTTTGATATTAATTTTTTTCCTTATTGAACCATGGATCGGCGTATCAAGCGAACTGTGCCTTTACGTGCTTTGATGAAATGAAGTCTGGTAATTTAGTACTTTGTGGATAGAAAAAGCCTGTGTATCTTTTATTTTGTCTGGCTAGCCTATTTCCAGTGGGTATTGAATCAAAGTTTGACCTTTCTGGACACCTGGATGCATTTTGATGGCGTGTAGCTTGTAATAGAGATGTTATGGCCTGCTGTTACTTTTCTGCACTTTTATTAGGACTTTCAAGGAAAAAAGCTCTCCATTACTAAGACGCTTGTGTGTTTTTTCAGCAATCCCAATCTCTATTTTATACTGCCTGATTAGTCACTCGATTATGTCTATCCTTCGTCTCTATAAGACTTTCGTCCGACAATATATGTCACGTGTTTTGTCAAGTGTGACATATTCTAGATATGCTTTTGATTGACTTTCCTTTAATGAAAGCAATAAGGTTTTCCATCAGTGCAACAATAGCAAAAGTTCAAGCTGCAGTAATCAAATAGTTCGTGGTAACAGACCGGAAGTAAGGAGGGGCCTAGGCTAATAGTAACTGAAAGACTGAAAAAGAGTTTTGATACTAATTTATACAAATAAAATCATTGAAGGAGGCGGAAAAAAAATTCGCTTGACTTGTGAAAAAATCGGAAATGCTCCCAAGAGAGCTGGTGATCTTGGTGAAAATCACAGCGTCAAATTTATCACAATAAAGAACCCTGTTGTAGATGTTTCAAGCTCCTAATTACATAAGTGTGGAATTCTGCATATTTTTTTTCGTGGCAGATTATGGATGCGTTTTTGTTTGTTTCCTTGTTGGTGTTTTTTTCAAGAAGTTAGTGTATCGAACCAGTGAGTCATTGAAAAGAAAAATTGAAATTTCAATTGCCCTTTTTAAAGAGCCAGAAATATTGTACCATGTCAAAGTAGATTTTCTACCATTTTGTTCTACCTAACTAGGATCATGGGCAGTGTAATAGCGCTGCCTAAGCAAAGAGCGAAGTGGGCTCTATGCATTTTATTTTTGTTTGCCCTGGATGTGATCGCATCGAACGAATTTTCGTTGATACTTTGGAAGGGGATTATTTAATTGAGAATTGAAAGTTCAAGTGCCTATTTTAAGATTAAAAAGTGATTGGAAGGTAATCAGTCCTCGTCTTATTCTTCTTTTAGCTTCGGTCCCTCTAAGAAAATTGAAATTTCGAAACTGTCATTTTTTTCTAAGGGGTTAACATGTCCAATAATTGTGCCGTCGGAAATAACACAGCGCCCCCTCCCCCAGCCCTTTCGCACGGCCTGTAAGTTATGCATGTTTCCCTTTTTCGCACAAAGGTTTTGTTATTTGGAAAGAAGGACATGTTTTATCCTGGGTTTTGAAAAAGGCTAAGGGTATTACCTTAAAGCTTTTCAGGAATTTTGAGGAGGGGATGATCAATCTAAGTACAAACTACTAGTACTACTACTAGGGGTATTGCAGTAAAGCTTTTAAGGAATGCTAATGGGGGGCTGATCAAGCCAAAAACAAAACACAATATGTACATGAAGGCTGTGAAAAAGTATGTATCAGCAATATCTAAGTAACAGCTGAGGTTATTGAGCTGAGAAGTTCGGGGCTACTACTGCTACTGTTATTGCTACTACTATTACTATTGCTACTACTACTACTACTACTACTACTACTACTACTACTACTACTACTACTACTACTACTACTACTACTACTACTACTGCTACCGATATTGCTACTGCTACTACTACCATTACTACTAATACTACTACTACTACTACTACTGCTACTACTACTTCTGCTAATACTGCTTACTACTCCTACTACTGCTATTAATTCTTTCTACTACTATTAAATATTACAGCTAACACGATCGAGAGATCATCTTGAATGTTGAATGTCCGTCCGCTTAAGATTTATGATGCTTTAAATGTACTTTTTATTCCAACAGCGTTCATATTCCGATTCAATTGCGTTTAGGCAGTCATTTTTAAAGAATTATGGTGAAATTAGAAATTGAATTTAAAGAGTGAGAGGTGGAGGAGGGGGAAGCCCCCTTATATACAGAATAATTTCTGTTCTTCTTAAGTTTTAATGTCACTCCTTACTTTTGTTTGAAAAAAACTTTTTAGTTGAATCTACTAATGATGCAAAACTGAGCTTATTCCTAGTTCTCAATTCGAACTTATTCCTAGTTCTCAATTCTAACTTTCAACTACAATAAAAACCTACGCAGTATCTTGGTTTTCTAGAATTCTATCACAGGCAAAGCTATAGCGTTACCTATAGTGGCCATTAGACTCCAAATGAACTAAACTTAATTGAAAAATAACTCCCCGAAATAGAAGTTTTTCAAAGTAAAGTAAAGGCCATACCAAACTTAAGATTAGAAGAAAGAAAAATCTACAATAACTCAAACTAAAAATGACCAGAAATCATAGGCAGCTTAATAGCACTGCCTAGACAAAAAATGATGTTGGCACAATGTATTATTTATTTTTCCATACCAGGGCACTTCGTATCAAAGGAGTTGTCGTAGAAACTTCAAAAAGGGCTCATTCGATTGGCAATTAGAATCACTAGTGCCCTTTTTCATAGTCGAAAGTGATTGGAAGGCAACAAACACCCCTTCCACGCCCATCATTTCCCCAAACATATCCAATCAAAATTTTGAGATAGTAATTTTGTTCAGCGTAGTTGATTTCCAGATAGAAATTATGTTTTTGAGGAGGACACTCCCCCACAGCCCTCAGGACAAGGGTTGTAAATTATGCCCTGGGGGCATATAAGATTTTTATAGAAAGTGTTGTCGTAGAAACTCCAAAAAAGGCTTATTCGATTGGAAATTTAAAGGGCTAGTGCCCTTTTTAATAGTCGAAAGTTACTGGGGGGCAACTAACCCCTCTAGCGCCCACCTTTTCCCCAAACACATCCAATCAAAATTTTGAGATAGCCCTTTCGTTCACATGGTTGAAAGTTCTGGAAACTAGGTCTTTGAGGATGACAATCCCCCCTCCCCCACACAGCCGTGGGGGAATTTTTATGAAATCTGTAGCAAATTAATGAGCAAGTCGAGCTTTCATGTGGCTTTTTACGCCAACTACTTCGGCACGAACCCTTTCTCAGTGACCACTTTTTGTGCCTTCCTAGCCGAGTGGATTGGTGCGCTTGATTTGGGATTCTTTGTCCAAGAGGGTGAGGGTTCGAATCCTAGTGTATCCAGTTATTTGGTTCGGGACGGGGGTCAGTGGTGTGACTCTGTAAGTTCAGCTAGAGTCAACCCAGCTCTTAATGGATACCTGGAGAAATCTGAGGAAGGTAAACAGGAAGGGTGTGGAAAAGCACAGGATGGTTGGCCCCCAAGATGGTTGGATGGTTGCACTTCCTGGCTGAAGGGCTTGTATGTAATAAGATATGGAATTTTATAATATTGCAGTAACCGCTGAAAAACGGAACTAATGCACGGACATTTACCTGATTGTTCAATTCATTATAAAATGCTAAACTTCAGCTAAGTTTTGGTGTCAATACTTCAAAATGAGCACACTTTTTAATTTGACTAACTTCTCCAGTGGAGACTAAACCGATGCTAGGAAACATTTTAGCCTCTAGGCCCAAATTATGTTCACTTTGGAATAGTTGCGTAAGTTGGTCTGAAAATAGGGTCTGGTGTAGGAAAAAGCTTTTTCTTTAATCATAGGCAGCGCAATAGAGCTGCCTAAGTAAAGAACGATGTTGGCACAATGTACTATTTATTTATTTATTTGTTTTGGTTGTTGATCATAGACCAGGGCACTTCGTATTGAAGAAGTTGTCTTAGAAACTTCGAAAGGGGCTCATTTGATTGGATATTGGAGTGGCTTGTGCCTTTTTAATACTCAAAAGTGATTGAAAGGGAACTAACACCCTTTCCGCGCCCAACATTTTCCCAAACACAACCAATCAAAATCTTGACATAGCAATTTTGTTCAGCGTAGTTGATTTCCAGATAGAAATTATGTTTTTAAGGAGGACACTCCCACACAGCTCTCAGGGCAAGGGTTGTAAGTTATGTCCTGGGGGCATATTAGGTTTTTACAAAAAACTTTGCCGTAGAAACTTAAGAAAAGGCTCGTTCGATTGGAAATTCAAAGTGCAAGTGCCCTTTTTAATAGTCGAAAGTGATTGGAGGGCAACTAACCCCACTCTCACGCCCACCTTTTCCCCAAACACATCCAATCAAAATTTGAGATTACCACTTTGTTTAACGTAGTTGAAAGTTCTGGAAATTAGGTCTTTGAGGGTGACAACCCCCCCTCCCTCCCCCAGAGCTCTCAGGGCAAGGGTTGTAAGTTATGCCCTGGGGGCAAATAAGGTTTTTTTATAGAAAGTGTTGTCGTAGAGACCTCAAAAAGGGCTCATTTGACTGGAAATTGAAATGGCTAGTGCCCTTTTTAATAGTCGAAAGTGATTGGACGACAACTAACACTCCTTCCACGCCCACCATTTATCCAAACACATCCAATCAAAATTATGAGATAGCCATTTTTTTCAACGTAGTTGAAAGTTCTGGAAATTAGGTCTTTCAGGATTACACTCCACCCACAGCCCTCAGGGTAAGGGTTTTAAGTTATGCTCATAAAACAAAAGTTCAAATATGGGATAAAATCCTTTTTAATAGACAGTGTATAGAAAATTCACAAAAAAATACCAGATATTTCGTTCACATATACAGTGACCGTCATCAGTAGTAAAACGTCATCAGTTTTACTACTGATGACGGTCACTGTATATGTGACTGAAATATCTGGTATTTGTTGTGAATTTTCTATACACTGTCTATTAAAAAGGATTTTATCCCTATTTTGAACTTTTATTTTATCGTGATGGAAAGGCAGTGTGGTCTCCGAAATTATCTAAGTTATGCTCAGGGGGCAAATAAGGTTTTTATTGAAAGCTTTGTCGTGGAAACTTGAAAAAAGGCTCATTCGATAGAACATTCAAAGGACTAGTGCCGTTTTTAATAGTTTAAAATGATTTGAGGGCAACTAACCCCCCTCTCACACCCACCTTTTCCCCAAACACATCCAATCAAAATTTTCAGATAGCCATTTTGTTCAACATAGTTATAAGTTTTAGAAATTAGGTCTTTGAGGATGATAACCTACTCAGAACCCTCGGGACAAGGGTTGTAAGTTATGCCCTGGGGGCATATAAGTTTTTTTTTATAGATAGTGATGCTATAGAAACTTCACAAAGAGCTTATTCGATTGGAAATTAAAAGGGCTTGTGCCCTTTTTAATAGTCGAAAGTGATTGGAGGATAACTAACACCTCTCTCACACCCATCATTTTCCAAACACATCCAATCAAAATTTTGAGATAACCATTTTGTTCGACGTCGTGAAAAAGTCCTGAAATTATATTTTTGAGGATGACACTTCCCCCACAGCCCTCAGGGCAAGGGTTGTAAGTTATGCCCTGGGGGCATATAAGGTTTTTTCTATAGAAAGCGTTTTCGTAGAAACTTCAAAAAGGTATCATTCGATTACAAATTGAAAAGGCTAGTGCCCTTTTTAATAGTCGAAAGTGATTGGATGGCAAGTAAACCCCCTCTCACGTCCACCATTTCCCCAAACAAATTCAATCAAAATTTTGAGATAGCCATTTTGTTCAACGTAGTTGAAAGGTCCGGAAATTATGGCATTACTTGGTTGTAAGACATTACAATTATGTTATGTCTTTTTTTAGTTGAAAGGTCTAGAAATTATTGCCTTAGGCATATAAGCTTTTTATAGAAAGTGCTGTCGTAGAAACTTCAAAAAGGGGCCATTCAATTGGAAATTGAAAAGGCTAGTGCCCCTTTAGTATTCGGAAGTGATTGAAGGGCAACTAATCCCCCTCTCACGCCCACCATTTCCACAAACACACCAAATCAATATTTTTAGATAGTAATTTTCTTCAACGTAGTTGAAAGTTCTGGAAACTAAGTCTATAAGGATGACACCTCCCCCCTCCCTTTACCCCTCAGGGCAAGGGTTGTAAGTTATGCTCTGTGGGAATATAAGGTTTTTATTGAAAGCATTGTCGTAGAAACTTCAAAAGGACTCATTCGCTTGGAAATTGAAAGGGATAGTGCCTTTTTTAATAGTCAAAAGTGATTGGAAGGCTTGACATTTTTATAGTAAAGATCACTGTGGTTACAATGTATTATTATTATTATTTTTTTTTTTACCAGGGTACTTAGAAGGAGTTGTTTTAGGAACTTCAAAAAGGGCTCATTCGATTGAAAATAGAAAGGGCTAATGCCCTTTGTAATAGTCGAAAGTGATTGGAGGGCAACTAGTCCACCTCCCACGCCCACCCTCCCATTTGTCCATTATGTTTAAAGACTAAATGTGGCCTTAAGATAAAATGAAAATCCACTATGTTATTGCTAATTCAAAATAAGGCATCTCAGCAGTATCCCAAGAACGACTGAGGGTATTATGTTCAAAATATCGGGGCTACTTCTGTTCTTAAAACTAAACCAAATCAAAATAGTGTAAGTATATCCAGGCAATCAAAGAAAAGGAAAGAGAATTTTTTGCGAATGGTATCAAGTTTTCTATTTCAGGTCAACTAGAGGAGGTATAAAAATAAATTAAACACTAGTATTTGTATCCAGATTTTGAAAAGGGTGTATGTTGTTAAAAATGGCTGAAAATTTTTCTCCAGCATGCAAATAGCAGGCAAAACTATAAAGTCTTAAAAAAAGAAAAAATTTAAAGAATTATTTTCTTTTTCCCTGAAAAGACAGTCATTGGCAGCGCTATAGCGCTGCCTAAGTAAAGAACGATGTGGGCACAATGCATTGTTTATTTCTTGGTCTTAAACCAGGGCACTTCGTATCGAAGGAGTCGTCATAGAAACTTCAAAAAGGGCTCATTCGATTGGAAATTGGAGTGGCTAGTGCCCTTTTTAATAGTCAAAAGTGATTGAAGGGCAACTAGCCCTCACCCCCTTCCACGCCCATCATTTACCCAAACACATACAATCAAAATTTTGAGATAGCCATTTTGTTCAGCGAAGGTGATTTCCAGATAGAAAATATATTTTTGAGGAGGTCACTCCTCCACAACCCTCGCGGCAAGGGTTTTAAGTTATGCCCTGAGGGCATATAAAAACGATTTCGGCACAATGTATTATTTATTTTTTTTCCTTTAGACCAGGGCTCTTCGTATCGAGGAAGTTGTCTAAAGAATTATTTTCTTTTTCCCTGAAAAGACAGTCATTGGCAGCGCTATAGCGCTGCCTAAGTAAAGAACGATGTGGGCACAATGCATTGTTTATTTCTTGGTCATAGACCATGGCACTTCGTATCAAAGGAGTTGTCATAGAAACTCCGAAAAGAGCCCATTCAATTGGAAATTGGAGTGGCTTGTGCCCTTTTTAATAGTCGAAAGTGATTAGGAGGCAACTAACACACCTTTCAAGCCCACCATTTCTCAAAACACATCCAATCAAGATTTTGAGATAGTCATTTTGTTCAGCGTAGTTGATTTCTAGATAGAAAATATATTTTTGAGGAGGTCACTCCTCCACAACCCTCAGGGCAAGGGTTTTAAGTTATGCCCTGGGGACATATAAGAACGTAGTTGGCACAATGTATTATTTTTTTTTTCTTTTAGACCAGGGCACTTCGTATGGAAGAAGTTGTCATAGAAACTCCGAAAAGAGCCCATTCAATTGGAAATTGGAGTGGCTTGTGCCCTTTTTAATAGTCGAAAGTGATTAGGAGGCAACTAACACACCTTTCAAGCCCACCATTTCCCAAAACACATCCAATCAAGATTTTGAGATAGTTATTTTGTTCAGCGTAGTTGATTTCTAGATAGAAAATATATTTTTGAGTAGGTCACTCCCCCAGAACCCTCAGGGCAAGGGTTGTATGTTATGCCCTGGGGGCATATAAGGATGATGTTGGTGCAATGTATTATTTATAACTTTTTTTTTCCTTTAGACCAGGGCACTTCGTATCGAAGAAGTTGTCGTAGAAACTTCGAAAGGGGCTCATTCAATTGGAAATCGCAGTGGTTTGTGCCCTTTTTAATAGTCGAAATTGATTGGAAGGCAACTAAACCCCTTCCGCACCCACCATTTCCCGAAACACATCCAATCAAAATTTTGAAAAAAGCCATTTTGTTCAGCGTAGTTGATTTCCAGATAGAAATTATATTTTTGAAGAGGACACTCCCCCACAGCCCTCAGAGCAAGGATTTTAAGTTATGCCCTGGGGGCATATAAGGTTTTTATAGAAGGCGTTGTCGTAGAGACTTAAAAACAGCCTCATTCGATTGGAAATTCAAAGGGCTGGTGCCCTTTTTAGTAGTCGAAAGAGATTGGAGGGCAACTAACCCCCTCTCACGCCCACCTTTTCCCCAAACATATCCAATCAAAATTTTAAGATAGCCGTTTTTTTCAGCGTAGTTAAAAGTTCTGGAAATTAGGTCTTTGAGGATGACAACCCCCCCCCCTCGCAGCCCTCAGGGCAAGGGTTGTAAGTTATGCCCTGGGGGCATATAAGGTTTTTATAGAACGCGTTGTCGCAAAAACTTCAAAAAGGGCTCATTCGATTGGAAATTGAAATGGCTAGTGCCCTTTTTAATAGTCGAAAGCGATTAGAAGGCAACAAACACCCCTTCCACACCCACCATTTCCCCAAGCTAATCCATTCAAAATTTTGAGATAGCCTTTTTGTTTTCTGCAGTTTAAAGTTCAGGAAATTATACCTTTGAGCAGGACACTCTCCCTACAGTCTTAAGGGCAAGGGTTATAAGTTATGCCCTGGGGGTATATAAGTTTTTATTGAAATCTTTGTCCTAGAAACTTGAAAAATGGCTCATTCGATTGGAAATTCAAAAGTCTAGAGCCCTTTTCAATAGTCAAAAGTGATTTGAGGGCAACTAACCCCCATCCACCCCCAAAGCCTTCAGGGCAAGGGTCGTAAGTTAAGCCCGGGGGGTATATAAGGTTTTGTAGAAAGCGATGTTGTGGAATCTTCAAAAAGGGCTCACTCAATTGGAAATTGAAAGGGTTAGTGCCCTTTTAATAGGTGAAAGTGATTGAAGGGCAACTAACCCCCCTCTCTCGCCCACCATTTCCCCAAGCACATCAAATCAAAAATTTGAGATATTCATTTTGTTCAACGTAGTCGAAAGTTATGGAAATTAGGTCTTTTATTATAATAACCCCATCAGAGCCCTCAGTGCAAGGGTTGTAAGTTATGCCCTGGGGGCATATAAGGTTTCTATAGAAAGATGTTGGAGAAATTTCAAAAAGGACTCATTTGATTGGAAATTGAAATTGCCCTTTTTAATAGTCGAAAGTGAGTGGAGAGTAATTAACCCCTATCTCACACCCACCATTTCCCAAAACGCAGTCATTCAAAGTTTAGAGATAGCCATTTTGTTCAACGTAGTTGAAAGTTCTGGAAGTTATGTATTTAGGGATGAAAAACCCACAGAGCCCCCAGGGCAAAGGTTGTAAGTTATTCTCTGGGGGCATATAAGGTTTTTATAGCTAAAGTTGTCGTAAAAACTTAAAAGGGGCTCATTCAATAGGAAATTAAGACGACTAGTGCCCTTTTTAATAGTTGAAAGTGATTGAAGGGCAACTAACCCCCCTTTCACGCCCACCATATCTCCAAACTTTCAGATAGCCATTTTGTTCAACGTTGCAAAAAATTCTTGAAATTTTGTCTTTGAGGATGACACCCTCCCCTCCCTGCCGTCAGGGCAAGGGTTGTAAGTTATGCCCTGAGGACATATAAGGTTTTTATTGGAAGCGTTGTCGTAGAAACTTTAAAAGGGCACGTTTGATTTGAAATTGAAAGGGCTAGTGCTTTTTCAATAGTTGAAAGTGATGGGAGAGCAACTAACGCCCCTCTCACGCCCACCATTTTCCAAGACACATCCAATCAAAATTTTGAGATAATCATTTTGTTAAACGTAGTTGAAAGTTCTGGAAATTAGGTCTTAGAGGATGACAACCACCCTCACAGCCCTTAGGGTAAAGGTGCAATTATGCCCTGGGGGCATATAAGGTGTTTATAGAAAGCCTTGTCATAGAAACTCAAAAAGGGCCTATTCGATTGGAAATCGAAAGGCCTTGTGCCCTTTTTAATAGCCAAAAGTTATTGGAAGGCATGACATTTTTAAAGTAAAGATCGATGTGGGTATAATGTATATTTTGTTGTTTTTGTTGTTGTTTAGACCAGGGCACTTCGTATCAAAGGAGTTGACGTAGGAACTCAGAAAAGGGCTCATTCGTTTGAAATAGAAAGGCCTGATGCCCTTTTTAATAGTTGAAAGTGATTGTAGAAAAACTAATTCCTCTCCCACGCCCGCCCTCCCATTTGCCTTTATTGTTAAAAACTAACTGTTGCCTTAAGCTTAAATCAAAATGCACTGTGTTAATGGTAATTCCCAATAAGCCATCTCAGCAGTATCCCAAGAACGACTGAGGGTATTATGTTCAAACTTTCCGGGCTACTTCTGCTCTTAGAATTTAACCAAATCAAAATAGCGTAATTGTATGCAAGCTATCAAAGAAAGTTAACAGATTTTTTTGCGAATGGTATCAAGTGTTCCAGTCCAGGTCAACTAGAGGAGGTATGAAACTAATTAAACACTACTGTTTGTGTCCAGATTTTTAAAAGGGTGTATGTTGTTAAAACTTTCTGAAAATATTTCTCCAGCATGCAAATAGCAGGCCAAACTATAAGTTCTTAAAAAAACGAAAAGATTTAAAGTATTATTTTTTCCCCTGAAAAGACTTTGTCAATATCAGATGAACAGAAATTCAATAAAAAAAAAATTTCTTCACAAAATCAGTTTTTCAAAGAAAAGTAAAGAACTCCAATAAACAAAAAATGAGCAAAAATAAAATCAAATAATATACTAAGCGTGAAACTACCATAAATCAGCATCGATAAATAAATGAAACCCTAAACGAACAGAAATTACAATAAACAACCGAGTCAAACTCAAAACAAGCAAAAATTAACATAAGTTGGGCTCAAAACCCCTATGCCTTCCCAAAGCCAGAACATAATTCGCACTTTATTAAAAAAAATACAATGAATATGCATTGTCAGTTTAATATACATATACTGATATTTAGTAATCAAAATGTTAATATTATTTGATTTATTAAAGTTATAGAAGTAAAACCATTTATATTTTTTTCAGTAAAGTGCAAATTATGTTCTGGTATTGGGAAGGCATAGGGTTTTGAGCGCAACTTATGTTAATTTCTGCTACTTTTGAGTTTGACTCGGTTATTTATTGTAATTTCTGTTCGTTTTGGGTTACATGTATTCATCGATGCTGATTTACGATAGTTTCACGCTTGGTAGATTATTTTATTTTATTTTTGCTCCAATAACTTTCGACTATTAAAAAGGGCACAAGCCGCTCCAAATTTCCAATTAAATGGGCCCTTTTCGGAGTTTCTAAGAAAACTTCTTCGATACGAAGAGCCCTGGTCTAAAGGAAAAAAATAATAAATAATACATTGTGCCGACATCGTTCTAATATGCCACCAGGGCATCGAAGAAGTTGTCTCAGAAACTTCAGAAGAAGTTGTCCTCTTCGTATCGAAGAAGTTGTCTTAGATACTCCGAAAAGCGCCCATTCAATTGGAAACTGGAGCGGCGTGTGCCCTTTTTAATTGTCGAAAGTTATTAGAAAGCAAATAACACCCCTTCCAAGCCCAGCATTTCCCCAAAAACATCCAATTAAAATTTTGAGATAGTCATTTTGTTCAGCTTAGTTGATTTCCAGACAGAAAATGTGTTTTTGAGGAGGTCACTTCCTCATAACCCTCAGGGCAAGGGTTTTAAGTTATGCCCTGGGGGCATACAAGAACGCAGTTAGCACAATGTATTATTTTTTTTTCTTTTAGACCAGGGCACTTCGTATCGAAGAAGTTGTCGTAGAAACTTCGAAAAGGACTCATTCAAATGGAAATTGGAGTGGCTTCTGCCCTTTTTCATAGTCAAAAGTGATTGGAAGGCAACAAAACACCCTTTCAAGCCCACTGTTTCCCGAAACACTCCAATCAAGATTTTGAGATAGTTATTTTGTTCAGCGTAGTTGATTTCTACATAGAAAATATATTTTCGAGGAGGTCACTCCCCCACAACACTCAGGGCAAGGGTTTTAAGTTATGCCCTGGGGGCATATAAAAACGCAGTTGGCACAATGTATTATTTTTTTTTCTTTTAGACCAGGGCACTTCGTATCGAAGAAGTTGTCGTAGAAACTTCGAAAAGGGTTCATCCAATTGAAAATTGGAGTGGCTTCTGCCCTTTTTAATAGTCAAAAGTGATTGGAAGGCAACAAACACCCCTTTCAAGCCCACCATTTCCCGAAACACATCCAATCAAGATTTTGATATAGTCATTTTGTTCAGCATAGTTGATTTCTAGATAGCAAATAAATTTTTGAGTAGGTCACTTTCTCACAGCACTCAGGGCAAGGGTTGTAGGTTATGCCCCGGGGGCATATAAGGACGATGTTGGTACAATGTATTATTTAGAACTTTTTTTTCCTTTAGACCAGGGCACTTCGTATCGAAGAAGCTGTCGTAGAAACTTCGAAAAGGACTCATTCAAATGGAAATCGCAGTGGTTTGAGCCCATTTTAATAGTCGAAATTGATCGGAAGGCAACTAAACCCCTTCCGCACCCACCATTTCCCGAAACATATCCAATCAAAATTTTGAAAAAAAAATATTTTGTTCAGCGTAGTTGATTTCCAGATAGAAATTATATTTTTGAGGAGGACACTCACCCACAGCCCTCAGAGCAAGGGTTGTTAGTTATGCCCTAGGGGCATATAAGGTTTTTATAGAAGGCGTTGTCGTAGAAACTTAAAAATAATCTCATTCGATTGGAAATTGAAAGGGCTAGTGCCCGTTTTAATAGTCGAAAGTGATTGGAGGGCAACTAACCCCCTCTCACGCCCACCTTTTCCCCAAACATATCCAATCAAAATTTTAAGATAGCCGTTTTGTTCAGCATAATTAAAAATTTTGGAAATTAGGTCTTTGAGGATGACACCCCCCCCCACAGCCCTCAGGGCATGGGTTGTAACTTTTTCCCTGGGGGCATATAAGGTTTTTATAGAACGCGTTGTCGTAGAAACTTCAATAAGGGCTCATTCGATTGGAAATTGAAATGGCTAGTGCCCTTTTTAATAGTCGAAAGTGATTAGAAGGCAACTAACACCCTTTCCACGCCCACCATTTCCCCAAACTCATCCAATCAAAATTCTGAGATAGCCTTTTTGTTCCACGCAGTTTAAAGTTCAGGAAATTATACCTTTGAGCAGGACACTCTCCTCACAGTCTAAAGGGAAAGGATTATAAGTTATGCCCTGGGGGCATATAAGTTTTTATTGAAATCTTTGTCCTAGAACCTTAAAAATCGGCTCATTCGATTGGAAATTCAAAGGTTTAGTGCCCTTTTCAATAGTCGAAAGTGGTTTGAGGGCAACTAACCCCCCTCCACCCCCAAAGCCCTCAGGGCAAGGGTTGTAAGTTATGCCCTGGGGGCATATAAGGTTTTTATAGAAAGCGATGTTGTAGAAACTTCAAAAAAGGGCTCACTCAATTGGAAATTGAAAGGGCTAGTGCCCTTTTAATGACCGAAAGTAATTGAAGGGCAACTAACCCCCCCTCTCAAGTCCACTATTTCCCCAAACACATCAAATCAAAAATTTGAGATATCCATTTTATTCAACGTAGTCGGAAGCTATGGAAATTAGGTCTTTTAGGATGATAACCCCATCAGAGCCCTCAGTGCAACGGTTGTAAGTTATGCCCTGGGGGCAAATAAGGTTTATATAGAAAGTTGTTGGAGAAATTTCAAAAAGGACTCATTTGATTGGAAATTGAAATTACCCTTTTTAATAGTTGAAAGTTAGTGGAGAGTAATTAACCCCTATCTCACGCCCACAATTTTCCAAAGCGCATTCATTCAAAGTTTAGAGATATCCATTTTGTTCAACGTAGTGGAAAGTTCTGGAAATTATGTATTTAGGGATGAAAAACCCCCAGAGCCCCCAGGACAAAGGTTGTAATTTATTCCCTGGGGGCATATAAGATTTTTATAGATAGAGTTTTTGTAAAAACTTAAGAAGGGGCTTATTCACTTTGAAATTGAGAGGGCTAGTGCCCTTTTTAATAGCTGAAAGTGATTGAAGGGTAACAAACCCCCCTCTCACGTCCACCAGATCCCCAAACACATCCAATCAAAACTTTCAGATAGCCATTTTGTTCAACGTTGCAGGAAGTTCTGGAAATTATGTCTTTGAGGATGACACCCTCTCCCCCCCCCTCGCCCTCAGGGCAAGGGTTGTAAGTTATGCCCTGAGGGCTTATAAGGTTTTTATTGGGAGCGTTGTCGTAGAAACTTCAAAAGCGCTCATTTGATTGGAAATTGAAAGGGCTAGTGCTTTTTTAATAGCTGAAAGTGATGGGAGAGCAACTAACGCTCCTCTCACGCCCACCATTTTCTAAAACACATCCAATCAAAAGTTTGAGATAGTCATTTTGTTTAACATAGTTGAAAGTTCTGGAAATTAGGTCTTAGAAGATGACAACCATACTTACAGCCCATAGGGTAAAGGTTGTAATTTATGCCCTGGGGGCATATAAGGTGTTTATAGAAAGCCTTGTCGTAGAAACTCAAAAAGAATTCATTCGATTGGAAATCGAAAGGCCTTTTGCCCCTTTTAATAGCCAAAAAATATTGGAAGGCATGACATTTATAAAGTAAAGATCGATGTCAGTATAATGTGTTATTTTGTTGTTGTTGTTGTTGTTTGGACCAGGGCACTTCGTATCGAAGGAGTTGTCGTAGGAACTTGAAAAGGGCTCATTCGATTGAAATAGAAAGGACCGATGCACTCCTCTTTAATAGTTGAAAGTGATTGTAGAGAAACTAATTCTCCACCCAGACCCACCCTCCCATTTGCCTTTATCATTAAAAACTAAATGTTGCTTAAGATTAAATCAAAATGCACTGTGTTAATTAAGAGCAATTTGGTAATTCCCAATAACCCATCTCAGCAGTATCCCAAGAACGACTTAGGGTGTTATGTTCAAACTTTTCGGGCTACTTCTGCTCTTAAAATTTAACCAAATCAAAATAGCGTAAGTGTATCCAAACTATCAAAGAAAGTAAACAGATTTTTTTGCGAATGGTATCAAGTGTTCCAGTCCAGGTCAACTAGAGGAGGTATGAAACTAATTAAACACTACTGTTTTTGTCCAGATTTTAAATGGGTTTATGTTGTTAAAACTTTCTGAAAATTTTTCTCCAGCGTGCAAATAGCAGGCCAAACTATAAGTTCTTAAAAAAATAAAAGATTCTTAAAAGTTCTTAAAAAAATAAAGCATTATTTACTTTTTCCCTGATAAGACTTAGTCAATATAAAATGAACAAAAATTCATTAAAAAAAAACTTCTTCACAAAATAAGTTTTTCAATGAAAAGTAAAGAACTATCAAATAATCTACTAAGCGTGAAACTACCATAAATCAGCATTGATGAATCAATGAAACCCAAAACGAACAGAAATTACAATAAATAACCGAGTCAAACTCAAAACAAGCAGAAATTAACATAAGTTGGGCTCAAAACCCCTATGCCTTCCAAGGCCAGAACATAATACGCACTTTAATGAAAAAAATACAAGTGAATGTGCATTGTCAGTTTAATATACATATACTGATATTTAGTAATCAAAATGTTGGTATTATTTGATTTATTAAAGTTATAAAAGTAAAACTATTTATATTCTTTTCAGTAAAGTGCAAATTATGTTCTGGTCTTGGGAAGGCATAGGGGTTTTGAGCCCAACTTATGTTAATTTCTGCTTGTTTTGAGTTTGACTCGGTTTTTATTGTAATTTCTGTTCGTTTTGGGTTTCGTTTGTATATCGATGCTGATTTGAGGTAGTTTCACGCTTCGTAGATTATTTGATTATATTTTTGCTCATTTTTTGTTTAATAGAGTTCTCTACTTTTCGTTGAAAAACTTGTTTTGTGAAAATTTTTTTTTGATTAATGTCAATATAAAACAAACAGTAATTAATTAAAAAAAACTTTTTCCACAAAATACGTTTTTCAAAGAAAAGTAAATAACCGAGTCAAACTCAAAACGAGCAGAAATTAGCATGAGTAAGGCTCAAACTATGCCTTCCCAAGGCCAGAACATAATTTGCATTTTACTGAATAAAATACCAATGAATGTGCATTGTCAGTTTAATATACATATACTAATAATTATTTATCAAAATGTTAATATTATTTGATTTATTAAAGTTATAAAAGTAAAAAATTTAAATTTTTCTGTAAAGTGCAAATGATGTTCTGGCCTTGGGAAGGGTTTTTGAGCCCTACTCATGTTAATTTCTGCTTGTTTTGAGTTTGACTCGGTTTTTATTGTAATTTCTGTTCGTTTTGGGTTTCGTTTGTATATCGATGCTGATTTGTGGTAGTTTCACGCTTGGTAAATTATTTTATTTTATTTTTGCTCATTTTTGGTTTAATTGAGTTCTTTACTTTTCATTGAAACAATTATTTTGTCGAAAAATTTTTTTTTAATTAATTTCTAAAAGATTAACATCGACATAATAATGTCCCAAATATCACAGGCAGCGCATTTGCCCTGCCTAAGTAAAGAACGATGTTGGCACAATGTATTATTTTTTTTCCATACCAGGGCACTTCGTATCGAAGGAGTTGTCGTAGAATCTTTACAAAGGGCTCATTCGATTGAATATTGGAATGGCTAGTGCCCTTTTTAATAGTCGAAAGTGATTGGAAGGCAACTAACACCCCTTCCACGCCCACCATTTCCCCAAACACATCCAGTCATAATTTTGGGATAGCCATCTTGTTCAGCGTAGTTGATTTCCAGGTAGAAATTATGTTTTTGAGGAGGACACTTCCCCACAGCCCTCAAAGAAAGGGTTGTAAGTTATGCACTGGGGGCACATAAGACTTTATGGAAAGCGTTGTCGTAGAAACTTCAAAAAAGGCTCATTCGATCGGAGGGCAACCAACACCCCTCTTACGCCCGCCTTTTCCCCAAACACATCCAATTAAAATTTTGAGATAGCCATTTTGTTTACGTAGTTGAAATTTCTGGAAACTAGGCCTTTGAAGATGACAACCCATCCTCACAGCCCTCAGGGCAAGGGCTGTAAGTTATGCCCTGGGGGAATATAGGGTTTTTTATAGAAATTGTTGTCCAAACTTCAAAAAGGGCTCATTTGGTGGGATATTGAAATGGCTAGTGATATCTTCTTAATAGTCGAAAGTGATTGGAGGGCAACTAACACCCCTTCTACGCCCACCATTTCCCCAAACACATCCAGTTAAAATTTCGAGACAACCATTTTGTTCAACGCAGATGAAAGGTCCGGAAATTATATCTTTGAGCTGGACACTCCCCCCACATTCTTCAGGGCAAGGGTTGTAAGTTATGCCCTGGGGGCATATTAGGTTGTTTGTAGAAAGAGTTGTCATAAAACTTGAAAAAGGGCTCATTCGATTGGAAATTCAAAGGGCTAGTGCCCTTTCTATTAGTTGAAAGTAATTGGAGGGCAACTAACCCTCCTCTCGCACCCACCATTCCCCTAAACATTTTGGGGGACTTCGTATCGATTTTTTTCCATACCAGGGCACTTTGTATCGAAGGAGTTGTCGTAGAAAACTTCGAAAAGGGCTCATTCGATTGGAAATTTGAATGGCTAGTGCCCTTTTTAATAGTCAAAAGTAATTGGAAGGCAACTAACTAACACCCCTTCCAAGCCCACCATTTCCCAAATACATCCGATCAAAATTTCGAGACAGTCATTTTGTTCAGCGTAGTTATTTCCAGTTAGAAAGTATGTTTTTGAGGAGGACACTCCCCCCAGAGCCCTCAGGTCTAGGGTTGTAAATTATGCCCAGGAGGCATATAAGGTTTTTATAGAAAGCTTTGTCGTAGAAAGTTTAAAAAGGGCTCATTCGATTGAAAATTCAAAGGGCTAGTGCCCTTTATAATAGTCGAAAGTAATTGGAGGGCAACGAACCCCATCTCAAACCCACCTTTTCCCCAAACATATCCAATAAAAATTTTGAAATAGCCATTTTGTTTAACATAGTTGAAAGTTCTAGAAATTTGGTCTTTGAGGATGACAACCCCCTCCCAGAGCGCTCAGGGCAAGAGTTGTAAGTTATGCCCTGGTGGTATATAAAGTTTTTATAGATAGCAATGTTTTAGAAACTTCAAAAAGGGCTAATGCGATTGGACATTAGAAGGACTTGTGCCCTTTTTAATAATGGAAATCTATTAGAGAATAACTAACACCGCTATAAAACCCACCATTTCCCCAAACACCTCCAATCAAAGTTTTGAGAAAGCCATTTTGTTTGAATTAGTTGTACGTTATACGTAATACGAAGTAGTTTAAAATCTGTATATAAGATTTTTATAGAAAGCGTTTTCGTTAAAAACTTAAAAAAGGGCTCATTTGATTGGAATTGAAATGGCTAGTGCCCTTTTAAATAGTCCTAAGTGATTGGAAATCAACTAACACCCCATCTACGCCCACAATTTATCCAGCCACATCCAATCAAAATTTTTAGAAAGCCATTTTGTTCAAAGAAGTTGAAAAGTCCAGAAATCCATCTTTGAAGATGACATTCCCCCACACAGCCCTCAGGGTAAGGGTTTTAAGTTATCCCCTGGGGGCATATGAGGATTTTATTGAAAGCTTTGTCGTAGAAACTTTAAAAGGGGCTCATTCGATTGAAAGTTCAAAGGGCTAGTGCCCTTTTTAATAGTCAAAAGTGATTGGAGGGCAACTAATTCCCCTCTCACACCAACCTTTTCCCTAAACCCATCCAATGAAAATTTTTAGATAGCCATTTTGTTCAACGTAGTTAAAAATTATAGAAATTAGGTCTTTGAGGATGATAACCTCCACGGAGCCCTCAAGGCAAGGGTTGTAAGTTATGCCTTGGGGGTATATAAGGTTTTTATAGATAGCGATGTTCTAGAAACTTCAAACAGGGCTCATGCGATTGGAAATTAGAAGGACTTGTGCCCTTTTTAATAGTGGAAATCTATTGGAGAATAATTAACACCGCTATAAAACCCGCCATTTCCCCAAACACCTCCAATCAAAGTTTTGAGATAGCCATTTTGTTTGAAGTAGTTATAAATTCCGGAAATTGTGTTTCTGAGAATGATACTCCCCCCACAGCCCTCAGAGCAAGGGTTGTAAGTTTTGCCCTGGGGGCATATGTGTTTATTCATAGAAAGTGTTGTCGTAGAAACTTCAAAAACGGCTAAGTCGAATGAAAAATGAAAGAGCTAGTGCCCTTTTTAATAGTCGAAACTTATTAGAGGGCAAGTAACCCCCCTCTCACACCCACCATTTCCCCAAACACATCCAATAAAAATTTTCAGATAGCCATTTTCTTCAATGTAACTGAAAGGTCCGGAAATTGTGTCTCTGAGGATGACACTCCCCCACAGCCCTCAGGGCAAGGGTTGTAAATTTCGCCTGGGGCATACAAGGTTTTTATAGAGAGAGTTGTCGTAGAAACTTCAAAAAGGGATCATTCAGTTGAAAATTGAAATGGCTAGTGCCCATTCTAATAGTCAAAAGTGATTAGAAAGTAAGTAACCCCCCTCTCACGCACCTCCATTTCCCCAAACATCTAATCAAAATTTTGAGATAGCAATTTTGTTATACGTAGTTGAAAGTTCTAGAAATTAGGTCTTTGAGGATGGTGACCCCCTCCCCCCCCAGTCCTCAGGGCAAGGGTTGTAAGTTAGGCCCTTGGAGCATATAAGGTTCTTATAGAAAATGTTGTCGCAGAAACTTGAAAAGGGCTCATTCGATTGGGTATTGAAAGGGATAATGCCTTTTTTAATAGTTGAAATTGATTGGTGAGCAACTAACGCCCCTCTCAAGCCCACCATTTCAATAAACACATCCAATCAAAATTTTGATATAGCTATTTTGTTCACCGTAGACGAAAGTTCCGGAAATTGGGTCTTTGAGGATGACCACCCCCTCACAGCCTTCAGGGCAAGGTTTGTAATTTATACCCTGGGGGCATATAAGGTGTTTATAGAAAGCGTTGACGTAGAAACTCAGAAAAGGGACATTCGATTAGAGATTGATTGGGCTAGTGCCCTTTTCAGAGGCAACGCTATAGCGTTGCCTATAGTAAAGGCCCTACGGCTCCAATATTTAATTATTATTAATTAAAAAAACTTTTTCCACAAAATACGTTTTTCAAAGAAAAGTAAAGACCTCCATTAAAACAAAAATGAGCAAAAAAAAAAAAACAAGCGTGAAACTACCACAAATCAACATCGAGAAATAAATGAAACCCAAAACGAACAGAAATTACAATAAATAGCTTCAAAACTCAAAACGAGCAGAAATTACCATGAGTAGGGCTTAAAACCCCTATGCCTTCCCAAGGCCAGAACATTATTTACACTTTACTGAAAAAGTATAAATTTTTTTACTTTCATAACTTTAATAAATCAAATAATATTAACATTTTGATTACAAAATATCAGTATATAAATATTGAACTGACAATTCATTCATTTGTATTTTTTCCAGTAAAGTGCTTTTGTTCCAATTCTTTAAAAATGACCCCTTAATCACGAGGGCCGTTAATTAGAATAAATAGCTCTTATGATTGTACGAAAAAATCTTTGGCTTAAAGAGCAAGGTATTGAATAGGGGGTAAACCCAATCATATACTTAATATTTCTGTTTGTTTTAAGTTTGATGTTGCTCCTTACTTTCAGTCGAAAAACTTGTTTTTTTTTATTTAATTTCTGATCTTTTCTTTAATAATGATGGGAAATCTGGCGTCCCTTTCACAGCAATGTCCCTTCCCCCATGAAAATTTCCTTCATGGAAAGATCCTCCCATATAACAACCGACCCACCCACCCCCACCTACCAGAAAAAATCCCCCTGAAAACATCTGTATACTTCCCAATAACCCAATACTATATGTTAACATTGGGTAAAGTTCATAACTTTCAGCCCTCCCCCGGGGACTTCGGGGGATTAAGTCATCCTAAAAGACATAGTTATCGTATTTTCGACCATGCTCAACAAAATGGCTATCTCAAAATTTTGATCGGGTGACTTTGGGGAAAAAATGAGGTTGGGAGGGAGCCAAGATGTCCTCCATTTTTTTGGTCACTTAAAAAGGGCACTAGAACTTTTAATTTCCGTTCCAATGAGCCCTCTCATGATATTCTAGGGCCACTGGATCGATAAAATCACCCCTGGGGAAGAAAAAAACAAAAAAACAAAAACAAAAAAAAAAAAACAAAAAAAAAAAACAAATAAACATTCATCCGTGATCTTTCTTCTGGCAAAAAATGCAAAATTCCACATTTTTGTAGATAGGTGCTTGAAACCTCTACATTAAGGTTCTCTTATACGCGGAATATGATGGTGTGGTTTTCATTAAGGTTCTATAACTTTTAGGGAGTCTTTCCCCCCTTTTCGAAAATCAGCCAAATATTCTCATGCGCCTAACTTTTGATGGGTAGGATTAAACTTGATGAAACTTAAATATTTGAAATCAGCATTAAAATCTGATTCTTTTGATGTAGTTGTTGGTATCAAAATTTCGTTTTGAACCGTTTGATAAATGATTTCTCCTGTGTTTTCTCCTATGGCTGGAAGATTTTCAACTTCACCAATCCAAAAAGTCAAGTTTATGTTTCACTCTTTTTACTTTACAGCGAATTTCTACTTATGGCACTTACTTGAATATGAAAAGAATGAAAACGAATCGTATCTGCATTAGTTTCTAATGTCAAGAGTGAAAATATTTTTCAGCTATGCTCGTAAGAAACACTCTTTTTCTTTTCCTTGCTCTTGGGGGAAATAAAAAATCTTCATTTGGCTTCATTCTTTCATTGAGTTTGTGTTAATAGCTTCAAACTTGCTGAGATTCAAAGTAAAAAAAAAAAGATAAGCCTTTTTTTAACAATCTTAGGTGCAAATTGCCTTCTTGCGATAAAATTGACGTGACATGAACAACACAAAACTTTACTCTACAAAACTTTACTTTACTTTTTTTTTTTAGTCCACTCAAGCTGAGAAAACAAAACGAAACCCACTCTCACACAAAAGCTAACCAAAAACAGTAATCCCGATAAAGCCTAATCGATTTTTTTTACACATCTATCAAAATTTGAATTTCGGACTGAAGGATGGCTTAGAAAATTTTTCTTTGGCAATTCCTTCAAAAGCCAACTTGACAAGCCCTGGGATTACTGTCGTTTTGTTTTAGTAAATTGGGTACAGAAGTCTCGCGTTAAATTTAGTAAAACAGTGCAATTTAATCAGATCTGAACTTAGCAACGCTCTAAGAACCAGAGACAATTTGCTAAGCTTCCTCTGAATATTCATAGATTTCATTTACGAAGCTCAAAAGTTAGGAAGCAAACTTGTGTAAGATATTTTAAAGCTTTACGCACGAGGTGCCAAGCAAAATGGATTGTCCTTGAAGTGTCCTTATCATAGATATCGTGTTTCTTCATCGTTACGATGTCATTTAATATTCAAAAACAATACCAAGAAAACGTAGGGCAGCCAGGGGCGGATCAAGGATTTTATTTATGGGGGGGGCAAAATAGGTTGATCCGATGAACTTGCGTTAGAAGCAAGTTTAGTTACCGCAAAATTGCATTAATTAGGTAAATTACACTACTTTGGACTACGTTAGGGGGGTGCCCCCTCGGCCCCTTGGATCCGCCACTGAGGGCAACGAGAAACGTGAGGTAATTTACAGCCAGTAAGAAAGAAGGCAAATGCAATTTTTTTGGGCCGAAACCTCTTTTCCTGTGCACTCTGTGTAAAAAAGAATAAAAGAGTAGATAAAAGTTCACGAAGTGTAATTAAAAAACAAATGTAAAATAAGGAAAACAAAACTAAAAAGAAGATTCACCTTCTTTGATGAATCAAACAGTTTGTGGCAATGAACTCGGCCAAATAGCACCCGAAAATCTAAAAAACACAATTTTGATAAGAATTGACACTTGAAAAGAATCGGCTTTTTATGCTGATTCTGAATATATAAAATTCATTAAGTTTAATTTTACCCATCAAAAGCTACGAGCCTGAGAATATTCGCCTAGTTATAGAAAAGGGGGGGATGGAGAAACACCCTAAAGAAGTCATGCAATTTTAATGAAAATCAGACTATCAGCTTCAGGATGTCAGAAATACCTACAGAGAAAGTTGGTGTTATTTTTTGTTTTTGTTCTTCTTTTTGCTTAGAAGAAAGATCACTGGTGCGTGATTATTTGTTGTTTTTTTCCCCCACGAGTGATTGTATCGAACCAATGGTCCTATATTATCGGGGAGGAGCACATTTTTAGCATTTTTTTTATTGGTAAATATACGGAGATTTTATTTGTGGGATTTTCTGTTGGGGGGGGGGTAGAGTTGTTTGGGAGAGTTGTTTGTGAGAAGGCAAATTCCTGGGAGAAATTTTCCAGGGGAAATTTTACACAGGGGGAGGGAAGATATTTTTCTAGCGGCATTTGGAAATGGTAAGAATTAAGCGGCAACGCTACAAGGTTGTCTACAATAAACAGCCATCAGGGTTCAATGTGTTATTATTTACTATATTCTCCCACAGGCATTTCACATGGAAGAGGTTGCCTTATAAACGTCGGAGGGGGCTCATTCGATTGGAAATCTAAAGTTCTAGTGTGCTTCTGAAGAGTAAAAAGGGATTGGAGAATTAAAACCCTCCACAAACCCCTTTCCCCCAGATATATCCAATCAAAATGTCCAGAAAACTATTTTGTTCAAAATAGTCCAAAGCTTAAATAACTTTGCCTTCAGGGTGGGCGAAACCACAACATCCTCCTTGGCAAGGCATGGAAGTTTCCCATTGTTAACATATAATATGTTTATGGAAGGAGAGGTCATATAAACGTTTTGGGGGCTCATTCAATTGGAAATCGGAAGTTCTAATGCCCTCTTGAAGATTCGAAAGCGATTGGAGGGTAACCAGCCCATCCCTCCCCCCAATATTTTTTTCCCAAGACGCATCAAACTAAAATTTTTATATAGCCATTTTGCTAAACATAGAATAAAGGTCAAATATCTATACCTCCAGGGCTGATTCTTTCTGCCCTTTGGCAAGCACTATAAGTTTTGAAAGTTTCCCATTTTTAATACATAATTACTTACTTAGACTTAGTTCCTCCCACACCGTCTGGCGCATAAGGCGACAACGATTCCTCTCCACGACGACCTCTGAAAAGCTTGAGACCACAGATCTTCTAAAGATATCCTCGCCAAACTAGCCTCTTCTCTAGGGATCAGCCAAGCGTCATTCTCTGTCATCCACGTCTTCTAATGCCGGGGGAGACCCAACACCAAACATCATGGGGGAGCCTGCCATCGTCTATACGGACCATATGACCCCAATATCGCCATCTACAACTTAGGATTTTTTCAACTAACGGTTGTTCCGTCCTTTCACGTATGGCGGCGTTCGTAATTTTTCAGACCAGTGGATCCCCAGGATGCACCGAAGACAGTTATTTTCGAAACATTGAATTCGTTTCTCAAGCTGTTTCGTCAATGCCCATATCTCACATCCATAAGTCAGTATAGAGAGAACATTGCTATTTAGGAGTCAGAGTTTGAGCTTCAGAGAGTAAGCAGCATTTTTCCAAACTCTTCTTAATTTGCTAAGACCATTGCCTGAACATGCAATGCGTAAAGTAATTTCACGCTCGAGACTTCCGTCAGATTTGATGAGGCTTACCAGATACTTAAATTCTGTAACTTCATCTAGCTCATCTAAACCGACATTCAGTGGCATGGCCGAGTTTGTATTTATGTTGTTACGCATAACCTTTGTCTTTTGAATACTAATGGACAACCCAACTCGCCCACCTTTGTTCGAGAGCTCGGTGATGTTCTGTTGCAGGACTACTCTTAGATAAAAGAGGAGCATAATGTCATCAGCAAAATCAACGTCAAAGACACTACGCCTTTCATTCAACTGCATCCCTCCAACAAAATGACAGGACCAGGGTACCTACTACATGAGAATCGTGAAGAGTACAGGAGAGAGGATACAACCTTGTTATACACCAGAATTGATCTGGAACCAATCCGTCAGGTTTCCATCGTCGGTTCGTACGGTGGCTAGCTGATCATTATATTAAGAAACAATAATAATAATAATCTTGTCTGAGAGTTCATAATATCGTAGTATTTTCCATAATGATTCCCAATGTATTGAATCGAACGCCTTTAAGAAATCAATAAACGGCATTAATATTTCGGTTTGCCACTCGTTCAATTCTTCAATTAGAACTCTTCAATTAGGCTGAATATGAGATCAGCAGAAGATCTACCTGACCAAAAATCGTGTTGCTCATCTCTCAGGATCTCGTCAATTCTCGACTGAATACATTTTAGGAGTGTTTGACAGAGAACTTTACTTCCTATGAACTGTAAGGTTATACCTCGCCAATTGTTGCAATTCACGGTACAACCTTTCTTAAAAAGTTTATAATGACTCCTTTCTTCCAATCAGTTGGGACACTCTTGATTTCCCAAATTTGATTCAAAATTTCGTAGAGAGGCTTCGTTACGGCCGAGGCACCACATTTCAATAATTCAGGTTGTACGCCATCAATTCCAGCAGCTTTGTCGTTTTCAGGTTGCGTAGTACGGTTTTCATTTCCAGTAGGCTAATGGGTTCAACGTTGATTCCAAGATCGACGGACAGAACACCAGTCGGAGGCTACATGGAATGCACAGGGGGAGGAAAATTTAGTACTTCGTTAAAGTATTCTCTCCATCTGTTATCAATATCTTCTTTCTTCGTAAGTAGCTCGCTATTCTTACTTTCAACAGCGTATGCTGGCTTTCGGAAGCCACCAGGGATCTCTTTGGTTATTTTCTACACCGTTCTACTGTCACATTTGCTGGCAGCCGCCTCAGCTTTGGCTGCTTCTGTCTCCAAAAAGCAACGCCTCTTATTCCTTTTGAACTGCTTTACAGCTTTGTGAATTGTTTATATTGGGCCTTGAGTTTGTCTTTGTAGTGAGGGGTGACGTTACTATCACAGCTGTCTAGCTGGATCTTTATTTCTTTTCTCTCTTGCATGAGTTTCCACGAGCCGTCGCTGATCTACTGTTCACTCTTCTTTTTCGCGTAACCAACTGACTCTTCAGCGGCTCCCCTAACACAATCCACAATTGAATTCCACTTCTCATCCACTGGGACACCGGTTTCATCGCATGTCAGGTTTGTCAACTTGTTAGAAAGGGCAACACAATATGCTTGCCTCACTTATCTATCCTGGAGCTTCTGAATGTCAAACACTTTCACAGTCTCTTTGCGCTTGGTAATAGCATTTAATTTTAGTTTAAAACTAGCAATCACTAGTTGGTGGTCCGAGTATGCATCGGCCCCACGAAAAGTACGTACATTTTCTAGACAGAGTTTGTGACGTTTTCTTATAAGAGCATGGTCAATTTGGCTCCGTCTAATCCCATTAGGTGAATTCTATGTATATTTGTGAACATTACAATGAGGGAACCATGATCCTCCAACAATTAGGCCATGGCTAGCGCAAAAGTCTATTAATCACACTCCATTATCATTTATCACACCAAGACTGTGCTAGCCAATCACTTCGGGGGCATCCAAAAAGGATGCCCCGAAGGATATTAAGGTATTATGGTTCGACTTTAAGGAAATATTGAGAGGATGCAGAATAAAATCAAAACACACTATGTGCTTGCTGGTTATGAAAAGGGAATGTTTGCAATATCTAAGGAACGGCTGAGTGTATTAAGTGGAAGCATCCAAAGTATGTTTGGGTGGATGTTGAAGAAAATTAGAGGGCAATCAGCCCCGTCTCTTTCCTCTCCTTTTATGTGCTCCTTCTGCTAAATACTGATCGATATTTTGAAATTTTCACTTTGCTCAAACTAGTCAAAAGTTATAACAGCTATTCCTCCATGGATGCAATATCCCCGCAGCCCTGGGGGAAAGAATTGTAAATTATGCAATTTGTCCATTGTTTAAATGCAGTATTTATCATTAGCGAAAGAGAAAATATTTGATTCTAAGTGCATCCAAAGAGGCTAAGGGTATTAAGGCAAAACTTTGGAGGTATGTCATACTAAATCACAAGCCACTATGTGTATTCAGGTTATTAAAAAAGAGAATCTGCAATATTTCAATAACGGCCGACGCTGCCAGGTCGAAAGTTGCAGGATATGTTAAGGGGGTGTTCAACAGTGGTTGAAGGACTGGCAGTCCCCTCCTAAACCATTTTAGTTTCCCTCCCGCAAAAAACATTCGATCAAAATTTTGAAATAGCCATGATGTTCAAAAAGGCTAAATGACTATGTTTATAAGGATGACATAACCCCCAGGGCTCTTGGGGGAGTGCCAAACGCAATAAAACACACTGTGTGCATAGTGGTTGTCAAAATGGCAATTAGCAATCTATAAAGCTGAGGGCATTAAGCTGAAAATTTCAGGGAATGTTGAAGAGCTATCGGAGGTCCCCAGCCCTCCTTGGCCTTTTAATATTCTTCCTTCCTCATCGCTAATGAGAAAGCAATTTTGTTCAAAACACGGCCCCCTTCCCCAGACCGTAGAAGTCTAAATCCTATTTTGTCATTTGCGCTTTACCAGATTTATGTGTTTATATTTACAAGATTGAAAAATAAAATACAGTGAATTAATTTGGCAGTAGTCAAACTCCTTTTTGTAGTGACTTTGTCTATTTTACGTTTCACTTGAATATTTAATTTCTTCTTTGCTCGTTTTAAGATTTATTTATCCATTTATACTGTACCTGTTATTTATATTTTTGCTATGATTATTTACCGTATTTGATTTCTAATTGTTTTGGGTTTCATTTATTCTTTTTAAAGCAATTTCTGGTCGTTTTGAGTTTGAGTTATAATAGGAATTTATTTCTGATGGTCTTAAGATGGTCTTATTGTCTGATGGTCTTATAAAATTTTGAGAATAAAGCTCTTTGCTTTTCTTTAAAAAACTTGTTTTTTTTAGAAAGTTTTGTTTATTTAGCTTAATTGAAAGAAGACTTTTTTTCAGCCGAAAAGAAGGAGCAACATTAAATCTTATACCAACAGAAATTATTCCATATATGAGCTGGGCTGCCACCCTCTTAGCTCGCTCTTTCCACTAAAGTTTGACTTTTTGTCACATTATTTTTAAGAAAGACTGCTCAAACACAAGGGAAGTTGGATTTGAATGAGAAGTATTTTTAAATAACTTAAAAGATTTAGCGTAAGAGCGAGGGTTGAGGCAGGGGCATCCCCCCCGTCATATTCGGAATAATTTCTGTTTGTTTCAAGGTTTTATGATGCTCCTTACTTTCAGTTGCAAAAGTTATAATTTTTGTTTAACAGCAATAAGGTGACTGAATAATAAGCTTCGATATCAGAGGCAAAGCTATAGCATTGCCTATAGTAAAGGTCATATGGATCCAACATTTTATTATTTATTTATTTATTTATCCCAGAGGCACTTCATATGGAAGGGGTCGCCGTATAAACTTCAAAGGGGGATCATTCGATTGGAAATCGAGAGTTCTTGTGCCCTTTTTAAGGGTCAAAAGGGATTGGAAGGCAACTAACACCCCTTCCGTGCCCACCATTTCCCCAAAGACATCCAATCAAAATTTTGAGATAGCCATTTGGTTCTACGTAGTTGATTTCCAGACAGAAATTATGTTTTTGAGGAGGATACTACCCCGCAGCCCTCCGGGCAAGAGTCGCAGGTTATGCCCTGAGGGTATATAAGGTTTTTATAGAAATCTTTATCGTAGAAACCTCAAAAAGGGCTCATTCGATTAGAAATTCAAAGGATAAGTGCCCTTTTTAATAGTCGAAAGTGACTGGAGGGCAAATAAGCCCCCCCTCTCATTCCCACATTTTCCCCAAACACATACAATCAAAATTATTGAGATAGCCATTTTGTTCAACGTAGTCAAACGTCAAACGAAATCGGATGGTTACCAGCCACCCACCCAAGGCCTTTTTTCCCAAATACATCCGATAAAAATTTTGAGATAGTTATTTTGTTAAAAATAGTTCAAAGATCATATAACAAAAACTCTGGTGTCAACAAAACTCCCAGGGCCCAGGGGCAGGCGTTGCAAGTTCGGCCCTGGAACTATACATGGTTCTTATGGAAGGGATGCTCGGACAAATTCCAAAGAGGGCTCATTTGATTGGAAATTAAAAGTTCTAGTCTAATTTTCGAGAGTCAAAAGAGATTGAGGGGCGATTAGCCCCTCCCCCTACGCTTCCTTTTTTCCCAAATGCACCCGATAAAAATTTTGAGATAGCCATTAAGCTAAAAATTGTTCAAAAGTTAGATAACAAAAACTCAGGTGTCGACACAACCCCCAGAGCCCGGGAGCAGGCGTTGTAAGTTATGCCCTGGGACATATATGGTTCTTATGAAAGGGATGATCGTATAAACTTAGGAGAGGGCTCATTGGATTGGAAATTGAAAGTTCGAACTAACTTATTAACAGTCAAAAGTTATCCGTGGGCAACTAGCCCCCCCCCCCCCTCCTTCTTTTTCCAAACCCATCTGACGAAAATTTTGAAATAGACCAAAAAAACTTGTGAATTTTTTGTAAAAAAAAAAAATTATGTGAAAAAAAAATAGTTCAAAGGTCGGATGAGAAAAACTCCAATGTCAATACAACCCCCAGGGCCCGGGGGAAGGCATTCTATGTTATGCCCTAAAGGCATGTATGGTTCTTATGAAAGGTATGCTCGTATAAACTTCATAGATGGCTTATTGGATTGGAAATTGAAAGTTGTAGTTCACTTTTTAAGAGTCAAGAGATTCAAGTGCAACTAGCCCCCCCCCCCTGCATGCTTTTTTCTCAAACTCATCCACAACAAATTTTGAGATAGCCTGTTCTTTAAAAATTGTTTAAAAATTAGATAACAAAAACTCCAGTGTCAACACAACCCATGAGGATCCGGGGGGTAGACGTTGTAAGTGTTGCCATGGGGGTGTATATGGTTCTTATGAAACGGATGCTCGTATAAACTTCAGAAAGGGCTCATTTGAACGGAAATTGAAAGTTCTAGTTAAGAGTCAAAAGACATCCGAGGGCAACTAGCCCCCTTCCAAACATCCTTTTTCCCCCAAGCCTATTCGATAAAATTTTAAAAATAGCCATTCCATAAAAAATAGTTCAAAGTTCAGATAAGAAAGACTCCTGTGTTGACACAACCCCCCAGAAGCCCGGAGGCAGTTGTTGTAAGCAATACTCTGGGGGCATATATAGTTTTTATGAAAGGGATGCTCGTATAAACTTCGTAGAGGGCTCATTTGATTGGAAATTGAAAGTTCTCGTTCACTTTTTAAAAGTCAAAAGAGATGGGAGGGTAACTAGCCCCCCCCCCCTCCACACCTTAAATGCATCATATAAAAATTTTGAAAAAGGAATTTTGTTAAAAATAGTTCAAATTTCAGATAACAAAAACTCCGGTGTGAACACAGCCCCCCAGGCCCAGGGAGTAGGCGTTGTAAGTTATGCCCTGGGGGCATATATGGTTGTTATAGAAGGGTTGCTCGTATAGACTTAGGAGAGGACTCATTGGATTGGAAATTGAAAGTTCGAATTAACTTATTAACAGTCAAAAGATATCCATGGGCAACTAGCCCCCCCCCCCACTTCTTCTTTTTCCAAACCCATTCTGTAAAAAAAATAATTCAAAGGTCGGATGAGGAAAAACTCCAATGTCAATACAACCCCCAGGGCCCGGGGGAAGGCATTCTATGTTATGCCCTAAAGATATGTATGGTTCTTATGAAAGGTATGCTCGTATAAACTTCATAGATGGCTTATTGGATTGGAAATTGAAAGTTGTAGTTCACTTTTTAAGAGTCAAGAGATTCAAGGGCAACTAGCCCCCCCCCCCTGCATGCCTTTTGCTCAAACTCATCCACAACAAATTTTGAGATAGCCTGTTTTTTAAAAATTGTTTAAAAATTAGATAACAAAAACTCCAGTGTCAACACAATCCACCAGGGTCTGGGGGGGTAGACGTTGTAAGTGTTGTCCTGGGGGTGTATATAGTTCTTATGAAACGGATGCTCGTATAAACTTCAAAAAGGGCTCATTTGATCGGAAATTTAAAGTTCTAGTTAAGAGTCAAAAGACATCCGAGGGCAACTAGCCCCCTTCCACACATCCTTTTCCCCCCAAGCCTATCAGATAAAATATTTAAAATAGCCATATCATAAAAAATAGTTCAAAGTTGAGATAAGAAAAACTCCTGTGTTGACGCAACCCCCCAGGAGCCAGGAGGCAGTTGTTGTAAGCAATGCTCTGGGGGCATATATAGTTTTTATGGAAGGGATGCTCGTATAAACTACGGAGAGGTCTCATTTGATTGGAAATTGAAAGTTCTCGTTCACTTTTTAAAAGTCAAAAGAGATCGGAGGGTAACTAGCCCCCCCCCCCTCCGTACCTTAAATACATCATATAAAAATTTGAAAAATAATTTTTTTTGAAAATAGTTCACATTTCAGATAAAAAAAAACTCCGGTGTGAACACAGTCCCCCAGCCCCGGGAGTAGGCGTCGTAAGTTATGCCCTGGGGGCATATATGGTTGTTATGGAAGGGATGCTCGTATAAACTTCACAGGGGACCCATTTGATTTGAAATTGAAAGTTGTAATTCACACTTTAAGAGTAAAAAGTGATCACAGGGCAGGTATTTTCCTCCCACGCTCCATTAATTTTTTCCTAAAGGCACTTTACATAGAAGGGATCATCGTATAAACTTCAAAGGGGGCTCATTCAATTGGAAATCGTGAGTTCTAGTGCCCTTTTTAAGAGTCAAAGGTGATTGGAGGGCAACTAGCCCCCCCGCCCAAACCCTTTTCCCCCAAATATAACTGATAAAAAATTTGAGGTAGCCATTGCATCAGATAAAATTTTTGAGATAGCCATTTTGTTAAAAAATAGTTCAAAGGTCAGATAACAAACTCTCATCTCGACCCAACCCCCCCCCCCCAAGGACCAGAAACAGGAGTTGTAAGTTATGCCTTGGGGGCATATAAGGTTCTTATGGAAAGGATGCTCGTATAACCTTCAAAGAGAGCTCATTTGATTGGAAATTGAAAGTTCTAGTTCACTTTTTATAAGTCAAAAGTGATCGATAAAAATTTGAGATTGCCATTTTGCTAAAGATAGTTCAAAGGCCAGATAAAAAAAAACTCCGGTGTCGACACAACCACCCAGGGCCCGGGGGCTGGTGTTGCAACTTGTGCTCTGGGGGCATATATGATTTTTTTTATGGAAGGGATGCTCGTATAAAATTCAGAGAGGGCTGATTTGAATAGAAATTTAAAGTTCTAGTTCAATTTTAAGAGCCAAAAGAGACCGGAAGGCCCATAGCCCCCACCTCCTTTTTTCCCAAATGTATCCGATAAAAATTTTGAGATAGCTATTTTGTTAAAAATAGTTCAAAGATCATATAACAAAAAATTCGGTGTCGACACAACCCGCCACGGCCCAGGGGCAGGCGTTAGAAAGTTATGCCCTGAGGGGGCATATATGGTTCTAATGGAAGGGATACTAGTATAAACTTCAAAGAGGGCTAATTGAAAGCTCTAGTTCAATTTTTAAGAGACAAAAGAGATGGGAGGGCACCTAGCCCCCCACGTCCTTTTTTTCTCAAACCCATCTGATAAGAAGTTTCAGATAGCCATTTTTTACAAATAGTTTAAAGACCATGTAACGAAAACCCCAGGGCCCGAGCGCAGGCGTTGTAAGTTATGCCCTGTGGGGAATATATGGTTCTTATGGAGGGGATGCTTGTAAAAACTTCAGAGAGGGCTCACTTGATTGGAAATTGAAAGTTCTAGTTCAGTTTTTGATAGCCAAAAGAGATTGGAGGACACCCACGCCCTTTTTTCCCCAAACTCATCCGATACAAATTTTGAGATAGGCATTTTTTAAAATAGGTCAAAGGTCAGATAACAAAAACTCCGGTGTCGACACAGCCCCCCAGGGGCCAGGGGAAGGCATTGTAAGCTATGTCCTGGGGCCGTATGTGGTTCTTATGAAAAGGGATGTTCGTATAGACTTCAGAGAGGGCTCATTTGAATGTAAATCAAAGGTTCTAGTTCATTTTATCAGAATAAGAAAAGATCGGAAGGCAACTAGCCCCTCCCGCCCTCTACACCTTTTGGTTTATCGGGTGGATAAACTTATCCGATAAAAATTTCAGGTGATCATTTCGTTAAAAATAGTTCAAACATCAGATATTAAAACTCCGGTGTCAACACAACCCTCAAGGGCCCAGGGACAGGTGTTGTAAGTTATACTCTGGGGGTATATATGATTCTTATAGAAGGGATGCTCGTATAAACTTCAGAGAGAGTTCATTTGATTTAAAATAGAAAATTCTAATTCATTTTCAAAGAGACGAAAGGGCAATAGCCCCCCCCCATCCCTTTTCCCCTAATTCATCCTATAAAAATTTTTAAATAGCCATTTTATTAAAAATAGTTCAAACATCAGATAATAAAAACTCCGATGCTGACCCAAACCCATTTTTTCACTTTTATATTGTTACTTTGATACTACTTTTAATACTTCGATGAATATTTTGATATTTTTTAAAAATTTTTGATTTTAAAATAAGAAATTTTTAAAAAATTGAAACTTTTTGCAATCAAAAACCAACATAAAGTAAATAAAAGATACTGTTTGATCCTAGGCAGTTGGATAGATGAGTAAGGTCAAAACCTCGTTCAAGTGCACATTTGTCTCAATTGCTGGATTAGGATGACAGTCTTTTTTTTTTTTTTTTTTTTTTTTTTTTTTTTTTTTTTTTTTTTTTTTTTTTTTTTTGCCAAGTAATTACCTCTAAAACATAATATATTAAAGCGAGTAACGCTTCGTTTGAATATGAAAATCAAACTTAAAACGAAAAATAATATTTTGCTATTGAAGTATAAATGAAACTTAAAACGAACAGAAGTTAAATAAACAATCAATGCAAACAAACATACAATAGATATTAATGTAAATGAATAAATAAATCTTAAAATGAGTGAAACTTAAATTGAATAAGAAAAACAAGCTTGAAACGACCAAAAATCACTACAAACAAGAGTTTGGGTATTGCCTCCTTCTCTCACTGTAAAAGTCTAAAACCTTTACTGAGAACTATGTGCGTCTTGAACAGTCTTGGAAAGTATAAACAACATCAAATTGAATATTTGATGTAAAATGATTTTATTATTGAAAAAGCCATCAGTTCAAGAATTTATTTCACTGTAATTTTATTTTTATTTTCAATGCTGTAAGAACTGGAAAAGAAAATATTTGTAATATAATTCGTTTTCAGTTAAGCGCCAACGACGCAGTAGGCTTTTGGTTTTTATTTACAGTTCAGGAAGGGGGCAGTATCCAAATTCTTGTTTGTAGTGAAACTATGTTTGTCTTGAGCAACCTTAGAAAGAACTAATAGATTAAACTGAATATTTAATATATAATAATATTAATTGCTGAAAGCTCATCAGTTCAAAGTTTTACTATAATTTTAATGTTTATTTTCAATATTAAGTACAAAAGAAAATATTTGTAATAAAATTGGTTTTCAGTAAAGCACCTGAATTGAGGGTGAATGATTTACGAAAAGCCCCACGAACTACGAAAAGCCCAGTAGAATGTAAAATAGTCTTTATTGTTATAGCAAGGACCAATTTCGTCACACACCAACACTGAATAAAAAATACTTTTGCAGGAAAATTCCGGGACTCAGAAAAAAAAGGTCTTTTTAGCAACAATATGTTTGTTTACTACACTTCAACGGTTCCTATAAACTTGTATATAATCTAAGTCTTATCAATAACTAGAAAGTTAGTCGGTGAAAAACTAAAAGAATTTTATCTCTTGTTATTTTTGCTATTGCACAACAGAAGTTAAAAAGTTATATATGACGTTTCATTTTCCTCAATGAGCAGTTGAACTTTTTCAAGAATTTTGAAGACTTTTTCTTGGATTTTCAGCTTTCACAAAAAGCATAAAAAGGAAAAAAGATAGTACAAAACAGCGAAAGGAGACATTGAAATCGTCTCTGAGGGACTGAAAATACACACACACACACAACACTCAAAAGAAAAAAAAATATGTAAATTTTTCAGAATCGCGTTCAAAATGGATTCTCTTGCCCACAGTTTATATAATTATCCAGTAAGTTTATCGCAGATCATTTCTGGTCTTCATTCTCGGTACGAACCAAAAGCTCCTCCCACTTCTTTCTGCATTAGCGGGTTAGTCTCTTTCCGATTGTTTCCAACAAAGTGCATTATTCGTAATAGCGGGTTTGTACTTGTTTCCGATTAGATCACAGTCTGACTTGTCTACCCGTGAAAATATCTGATGCCGCCTATGTTTTTATCTGCAAAAACGTTCTCTGGAGCACTCGCACCTTGGTTCGGGTTTTTATAATGGGTGAGATAGGGAAAGATCATACTGGATAATTATATAAACTGTGCTCTTGCCCAACGAAGCAATTATAGAGCATATCGATTTTTACTTATGTTCACTTCCAGTGTGATACTTCAACTAAATCTAGCAGAAAAACACGTCAGGGTATTTGTTTTGAACTCTTCTGACTTATACTCAAGGCTTTCAACCTTCAGGGGTCTCTAATTTAATTATCAGACGACTTACGAAAAATATTAAGGGGCTGGGAGAGGTTTATACAATAAGGGGGAATGTTGATGTGTTGTTACGCATATTCGGAAGAAGTAGAAAAATGGTTTATGTAACAATTTTATAAATAGCAATTTAATAACAAATTTATATGACAAAAGTATAAACATACAACGGTACAAGATATTGAGTAGAGGAAAGTCAGTTAATAAATGCTACCTTCTACCTATAAGGTTACCCAGAAACATCCTTAAGGTAATCATTAAAGATTAACACAGTGTCACGTTTATTAATTTCCTTGTCTTTTTTTTTATTTTGCTTTACATTGGGGAGAAGAAAAAATTAATTTTGACCAAGGGCATAAAAGCCACAATTCTAGCTTTTACTGTCCAATGTGATGTTTTTCAATATTTTTCAATAAACAAAAATAATATTCAAATCGTAGAATCAAGCTGCTTGCATAACAATCTAGTTTTTAGAGAAATTACCTTAGACGTTTAATCTATTCATAAAAAGTTTAACAAAACAAAACTAATCTTTTTTTTCTGGTACCGCTGCAATACCTGTGCCAATAGCCAATGTGCCAATAGCCAATAGCCAATGGGCCAATAGCCAATGTGCCAATAGCCAATGTGCCAATAGCTAATAGCCAATGTGCCAGTAGCCAATGTGCCAATAGCCAATGTGCCAATAGCATGAAAAGGGACACATATGTTTTTTAGTTTTTTCTTTTGCTTTCTTCGGCCTTCAATTGAGCTTTTTCCTTTCAAAGGTCAAGAAAGTCAATTTTGAAAGGAACGTTTGCAAAGAACTGATTATTTTATGAGTGGCAAAATTACAAAACACATCAATAATGGAGGCATTTCACTTGCAATTACCACTTCACCCCCACAGGGTTTTATGGACACAGAGCTCTTTAAGCATAATTTTTCTGCCTAATCATTAAACATCATTCGTGAAAATATTTGTTGTCTGATTTTTTTTTTTTTTTTTTTTTTTGAAACATATCTATTTCCCTAACATATCTCCAATTTACTGAATCTGCCGTTTAAGAGGTAAAACTAATGTAGAAATCAGAAAAAAAAACACCAAAATAAAAATATTTTCAGTTTCTTTATTTCAGAAAGCATGAGTCGATCTCGACGAATCAATATTGAAAAAGCAACCAACTTCATGAGACAGTTCCGTGATCCAGAAAGCCGGGAGCTGACAAAATTGTCCGCAAATCAATTTATGGATGTGTGGGGCCATTATGACAAAGATGGTATTATTTACCTTAATTCTATCTTAGGTTAAAGGTGGTGGCCGGCATTTACCCCCCGGAAAATACCCCCCCCCCCGCGGAAAATAACCCCTTCAAAAAATATTCCCCGGAAAATATCTCCCGTGGAAAATGCTCCCTCCAGTAAATACCCCCCATAAAATACCCCCCCCCGTGGAAAATAAGGCTTTCCAAATTTAAGAATTTTATTCGAATTTTTTTTTCCGTAGGAGGAAGGAATTTTGGTACTTGTGTATTATGCGCCACTCACTCAACTTTACGCTGTGTAAAATTCGAGAACTCACCAGTTGTTTCGTTAGTTTCTTCGCTACTTTAGAAATAAATTTGGGCTATAGTTTTGCATATTGGGGGGGGGGGAGGTAAATATAGCGGCTCTGCGTGCTAAATTTTATTGATACAATTATTCTGCATATTAGATAGATAGATAGAGAAGAGTATTTTAAAGCCAAATATACGGCCATGAACATAGTAAATAACATAAATGAAAGGCACAAATAACGTAAACTTTGATAAGCGATTATCATAAAACACTTAAATGAAACACTACACTAACCTAATGATAGTACTTAATACTTGGAAAAACGATCATTGAAAAAAAAACACTGAAGACTTGGAAAAAACACTTAAATGAAACATTACATTTCCTTTATACTGGGATTTTTTTTTCTTTTTAGTTAACAAAATTTCCAGATACCTCGCTATTCTTCTGTAAAAGAATTCTAAAGCTATTCTCCCGTGGAAAAGAAGGCTTTCCAAATTTTTGAGAATTTTATTTGAGTTTTATTTTTTAAATTTCCATACGGGAAAGGAGTTTTGGTACTTGTGTGTTATGGGCAACTCACTCAAGTTCACGCTGTGCAAAACTCGAAAACAAACCGGTTTCTTCGCTAGTTTTTTTTCAGCTTAGCGCGAGACAAAACAAAGACAAGTGACAGATATATGGGAAATATATAATGTGGGCTATATATTTGAAAATAAAGGGGGGGGGGTAAAGTATTTGGACAGTTTGAAGTCAGAAAATAATTCTTTCTAGGTATGGCCATTAAAAAATTACGGAAGAATAGCGAGGTATCTGAAAATTTTGTTAACTAAAATGAAAAAAAAAAATACCAGTATAAAGTAAATGAATGTTTCATCTAAGTGTTTTTTCCAAGTGTTAAGTGTTTTTTTTTTTTACCTTTTTCCAAGTATTAAGTACTATTATTGGGTTAATGTAGTTATTCATTTAAGTGTTTTATGATGACTTGACTTACTTGACTTAAGTCCCGTCCGTCCTTGAAGGTCGTCTTGGGGCCTCTTTCTTCGTAATGGCGTGGATGTGCCTTTTGTATGCTTCACGGTCTTCTGCTAGGCGAAGAAGTTCCGAGAGACGGTGAAGTGCAAAGTTTTCCTTCCACCTTTTTGGGGGATGACCACGAGGATGGAGAAAAGCGAATTTGGCCCTCGAAGGTGATTTTCAGGAGACGGGACTGACTCATCCGTTGTACGTGACCGAGCCATCGAAGTTGCTGGAGCTGGATCTTCATGAGAATTGTTTGTTGTATTTTAAGACACTCTCGGCGTATTTTAAGGGATGGATCTACAACCCAAATGACAATTGACGTCCAAGATGGCGCTTTTGAATCCCTGAATCTAACTTAATCACCCAAAAAACATATTTTTCGTAAAATATTTTTTACTCGGCGAATGAAACCCAGAAATGTATACACATGCTAAATTATGCCCCCAAAAACTAAATACGCCCCCTCCCTACATTTTAAAATTTACCCTCCCTCCTCCAGTATAATTGCATCAAATTGACGCCATCGTCAATTCATGATATATATTCTAACCATGAAGAAAAAAAATTGCCATAGAATTTTGCTAACATTTTGGAGACTATCTATCCATACTATTTTGGCCAAAACCGAACCTTCCTTTTTTAAAAGTTGAAATAGGTATAAAAATGTATTAAAAGACCTTTTCATGTCTTAAAAATAGGTAAGCGGTAGATATGAATTTGAAATAGCCTCTTAGGCACCATTGTTTGTGTAAGGGTTTGATCCATTGTTTTGCCTCTAGTTAGCCTCCTTTATCTTCAAAATCCTCCAGCCCTACAGTGCTGGTGTCGATATACACTGCGAAGCCTAGTCCCTTGAACGACTAAGCTTCTTTTTCATTTTATAGATCTGGGTATATATGCTTTTGTTCTACTTCTTTTATGTAATTCTCTAGCACCTCTATTATGTGAGAATCAGTGTTAAAATCTGGGATCTGCCTTCTTGAATTTGCGGGTTTTTCAAAAGGTTTGCAGCTCTATTATTATGATTAATTAAAAAAAAAAACTTTTTCCAAAAATTAAGTTTTTCCAAGAAAAGAAATTAAGCCAAACAAGAGCAGAAGTAGAGTCAAATAATAATTCCAACTATAAAAGAACAGAGGTCACTAAATAGATTAGATTTAAAACAAACAGGAATCACAGCGAATAACCAAGCCAAACTTAAAACGACCAGACATAACCGCAAATAGGAGTAGGGCTATCGGCCCTAAGGCTTCTAAAGGCCAGAACGTCATTTCCACTTTGCTAGAATCAATTTTTATTTCAAGCAGTGAGTTTTCATTTGTCATAATATCAAAAAAAAAGAAAGATCGCCTTAAATATTAAATTCACTGAGAATAACTAACGAAATTTTACTCCTTAGTATATAATATAATTTAAATATAATATAATATGATCAACTATTATATACTCTATATCTACTCTCTTTAAACGAGCAATAATTATGGATATATGTATATAAGAAAAAAATTCTTGAAAAAGGCTCCATGTTTCTTTTGAAAGTTGGCACCCTTAGATTTTCTGGCCTAAAAACGATCTAGATAAGTCACGAGTTTGAAAGAAATTCTTTAGAACCTTAATTTTTGAAACAAGATTCGTATGAGTGACGTTGTATTTATATATGTTTAAAGGGCAAAAAATTATTTTCATTTTTCCCCCAGCAGTGGTCTTGTCATTTTCAGTATCTATGGCGCATGCAAAATTAAACAAGATGACAAACTGCTTTAAACAGCTAAAGGAAATGGTATAGGAGAAGAAACAGCAGAAATGACATTGAACTACCAATAAATCACTAAACCTGCATACGGTGTTTTGAACTCGAAGAATATCTAATGATATTTCCGTTTTTAGACTCAAGAGATCTGCTGCAAGATGTATAATCAAAGCAAAGCCATCGCAAGATAAATAAACAGAAACCAGTCACAGTACTCTAACTCATCTTACATAGTGAGTTTAAAAGGAAAAGGGCTGAATAGTGTTGACTGAAAAGCCCACTCGCACAACATTACAAGAATAAACAAATATTAATTAAAATCACACCACCAGATACAGTAAATCAGAGATCCCTACTGTTGAAGCTCCAAGTTTCTATGTACAAAAATATCGAATTTGCATTTTTGCCAGAAGAAAGATCTTGGATGAGCGTTTTTTTTTTTTTTTTTTTTTTTTTTTTTTTTTTTTTTTTTTTTTTTTTTTTTTTTTTTTTTCCTCAAGGGGGATCGTATCGAGCTGATGGTCCTAGAAGATCAGAAAGGGTCATTTGGACGGAAACTAAAAGTTCTAGTGCAAATTTTAAGTGACCAAAAGCTTGAAGGGCAACTAGCCCCAGTTTCAAACCTCCTTTTCCCCAAAAGTCGTCCTATCAAAGTTTTGAGATAGCTATTTTGCTCAGCCTAGCTGAAAAATCCAATAGCTATGCCTTTAAGAAGACCCATTTTCCAACTATTTCTGTGAGTAAATGAAAAAGGAATGTAAATACATTTGAGGAAAAATATACACTTGAAAGTAGCTTGAGAACCAAATAAGATGGAGAAAATGGAGTAAATTAAATAATAAAATCAAAAGCAAAGCCTAAAGAGTCAATCAAACAGTTCGTGGTAACGAACTGTAAGTAAGGAGCGACCCCGCTCAATGGTAACCGAAACTCTGAAAAACGGATACCAATTTTGATACCAATAGATACATCAAAAGAATCAGATTTTAATGCTGATTTCAAATATTTAAGTTTCATCAAGTTTAGTTTTACCCATCAAAACTTACGTGCCTGTGAAGGTTTGGCTGATTGTCGAAAAAAAGGGGGAAAGACCCCCTAAAAGCTATAGAACCTTAATGAAAATCACACCATCATATTCACCGTATAAGAGAACCCTACTGCAGAAGTTTCAAGCACCTATCTATAAAAATGTGGAATTTTGCATTTTTTGCCAGAAGAAAGATCACGGATGCGTGTTTATTTGTTTGTTTTTTTTGTTTTCCCCAAGGGTGATCATATTAACCAAGTGGTCCTAGAATATCGTAGGAGGGCTCATTGGAATGGAAATTAAAATTTCTAGTGCCCTTTTTCAGTGACCAAAAAAATGGAGGGCAACTAGGCGCCCTCCCAAGCTCATTTTTTTCCCTAAGTCACCCGATCAAAACTTTGAGACAGCCATTTTGTTCAACATGGTCGAAAATATGATAACTATGTCTTTTATGATGACTTAGTCCCCCGAAGTCCCCGGGGGGAGGGCTGAAAATTATGAACTTTACCCAATGTTAACATATAGTATTGGTTATTGGGAAGTATACAGACGTTTTCAGGGGGATCTTTACTGGTAGGTGGGTTGGGGGTGGGTCGGGGGTTATATGAGAGGATCTTTCCATGAAGGAAGTTTTCATGAGGGAAGAGACATTGCTGTGAAGGGGGTGCCGGATTTCCCATCATTATTAAAGAAAAAGATCAGAAATTAAATAAATACAAAAAGTTTTTCAACTGAAAGTAAGGAGCAACATCAAAACTTAAAACGAACAGAAAATATTACGTATATGATTGGGTCCACCCCTAGTCAACACCTCGCTCTTTAAGCCAAAGATTTTTTAGTACTTTCATAAGAGCTATTTATTCTAATTAACGGCCTTTGTGATTAAGGGGTCATTTTTAAAGAATTGGAACAAAACTAGAACTTTAGCTTACAGAGCAAGGTATTGACTAGGGGGCAAACCCCCTAATATGCGTATTCAAAATCTACGAATATAGAAGTCCGTTACGTAAGTTAATTCGTAAGTTACGTACATTTATTACTAATAAAAACGTTCGTAAATAAAATTAAACAAGTTTCGAGACAGCCATTTAACCAAATAAAAGCAAAATTAATATGCAATTTTGTTTTAATTATTCATGTACGGTGAGCCAATATCAAAACCTGCATTAATTAAAAAACGTTCAAAAATTAAATAAAAAAAAACAAGTTTTTTTTTTAACTGAAAGTAAGGAACGACGTTAAAACCTAAAACGAACAGAAATTATTCCGTATATGAAAGGGGCTGTCCCCTCCTCAACGCCTTGCTCTTTACGCTAAAGTTTGACTTTCTCACAACTCTATTTTTTTTTAACAATAAAAAACTTCAGCGTAAATAGCGAGGCGTTGAGGAGGGGACAGCCCTTTTCATATACAGAATGATTTCTGTTCGTTTTAAGTTTTAACGTCGTTCCTTACTTTCAGTTAAAAGAACTTGTTTTTTTTTTATTTAATTTGACATAGAATTTGATATTTGTGTACATCCAATTTCTGATTGTCCAACCATTGGTACTGTAACCAATAGCAAACTTGGATGAAAAGAACGCTAGCTTAGGGGTCAAAATTATCATAGGTATAGTGAAAAATTGCTGCTTAGATAAAGAGTAATATGGCTTCAATGAATTAATTTTCTGTTGACCAGGCCACTTTGTGGGGATAAAAGTGGTCGTATAAGCTTCTGAGGAAGCCCATTTGATTAGGATTTGAAAGTTTTCATGCTTTTTGAAGAGTAGAAAGTGACTGGAGGGCGACCAGCCCCCCTTTCAAACTCTTTGTAACTATTGATTATCCCCTCCCCACCCTGGTGTCCAGATGTCCAGATGTTCTCAAAGACACCAGGGTACAATTATTAGACAGTCTTTTTCGACAATAGCCGAAAGGTCGAATGACTACGCCTAAGGGATAATGTAATCCCGACAGCCCCTGGGGCTAAGATCGAAAGTTACATGCCCTAAATTACCATATATTTTACACATTAGTTTTAAAAGAGCTTTTCCCTGAAAGGAGGTTTTTCAAAGAAAAGAATGCGGTACACTAAACCAAAGACTAGCAAGAAATAAGTCCACCCATAATTCTAATTTATAACGAACAAAAGTCACTATCAATGAGTCAACAAGGCCGAAAACGACGAAAAATTGCAATGAATAGTCAACTCAAAATAAAAAAAAAAAAAGATTTCCACAAGCAGTAGTCCCCCCAGTGTAAAATTTACTCTGGAGAAAAATATTATCTACTTTATCCACTTGTAAATTCTCAAGGTTAAAAACGAATTCCGAATCATTCAGCTTTCAATGGAGGGTGGGGGGGGGGTAAGTAGAAGTGAATATTTTTACCTAGTGTAACCTATGGAGGAATGGGAGGGCAACCTTTGAAAAAAACTGTTTTGCTAGACAAGATGTCGCATTTTTTTCTAAATTTTCCAACATTGCAAATTTTTCTAAATTATAGTTTTCTAAGGAGAGGGAAGCGATACCTCCCTCTGCTTTTCCCTATGGAAGTTTTTGGACGATAAAAAGAAACTTCGATAATTATTAATATCCTTCTTTTGCATCTAATATACTTAAATAAAGTAACCGCAGATACATCTAACGTGGGTTTCCCTTAAGGCCTTCATGAAATAAAGAATTGTCTAGTGTCACCACTCCTTTCATACGAAGTGGATTGAAGAACACTCCATCATAGTTTTTTCATTACGAAATGGAGAATTGTTAAGTCTCAATTTGGACGAGTTATACCAAGAAGGTCAGGAATATAATTGGATTCCAATCCAACCACCAAATAGTGAAAATGACAAATGCTCGCCATCTTAATCGGATTTGATTCTACCAGGCTAGAAACCCAGAAATAATTCTTCTCTCTTGCTCGATGCTTTTGCAATTTAAGTCCCGAAAAAGGCCAGTTATCAAAAAGAATTATTTTTTTTGGGTGGGGGGGGGGATTTTCGAAGCCCACTTAGTACTACTTTAGAATGCCAAGAATAGCGTTCTTCGGGCAGGGTGTAACACCACCAAAGACCAACTGCCACCTTTAAAAGGAAGGCTTGATGATATGGTTGTGCGCAGACCATCCTTCTTCTGAGGATATTTCTCTCTTTGTGCCACTATTTCCCAAGGTGGAAATATCTTCACAAAGACTCTTGAAAAAAAAGTGCATGCATTTGGAACTCACTCCCTAACCAAAGCCATTTTTGATTTCTTCCAAGGAAGGAATTGACGAAGGTTTAGCATCAGATGATTAATGGGATTTAAATGGGCGTATAAGGAATTAGATAGTTATGGGGCAACAAAGGATGGTACTCAAAACGCCAGTAGACACATGTCAGGTACAATAATGTCATTTATGGGATTAAGTAACAAAACGAACAGAAACTATTCTGTATATCAAGGTGTTGTCCTCCTACTGAATACTGTGCTCTTCACGATAAAGTTTTGAACAATTTTAAAAAGCTCCCTATTTTAATTAAATGGATCTTGTGTCTCAGGAGTTGTTCTTAAAAAATGTGACGAACAGTTAAACTTTAGCGTAAGGAGCAAGGTATTGAGAAGAGAAAAGCACCTTCATGTACGAAATTATTTCTGTTCGTTTTGAGTTTCAAAGTTGCTCCTTACTTTCAGTTGAAAAAACTTTTTTTTCATTTAATTTCTTATCGTTTTTCAAATAATGCAGATAACTCTGGCTCACCCTCGATGAGAAATTCCCTCCCATCATGGGAAATTCTTCCGTTGAAAGTTCCTCACACGTAAAATACCCCCCTCCTGAAAAATTCCCTCCAGAAAATCTCATCCCTGCCGAAACCCCCCTCCGTAAAATTTCGGGTGGACATATCAACCTGAATAGATTCTCCTTAGCATACTTTGATTTGAAAAAGACTGTAATTTCTAATCGTTTTCCAAATCAATCCAGAAATCCCCCCTTCCGTGAAAATATTTTCCTGAAATCCAAACCTGCTGAAAAGTTTCCCCAGACAATACCCCAGGAGCATCTCCACATGCAAAATTGAGTTGGCAAAGAGAAATTAAGACAAATCAAAAAATTTCATATAGGAATTCTGTCAAATCCTTCAGTGTAAAATTTCCCCTGGAACGTTTACTCCCGAACATTTCCCTCTCCACGAAAAGTTATCCCTATGGAAAACTCCCAAGCAGAAAACCCCCCGTCTCCATCAAATACTATAGTCAAGTACTATACACAAGCAACGGACAACTTTCATGACTTACAGTCCTTTCCCCACTGGCTGTTGAGGCTCATGTTGCCCCTAAAAGCATAGTTATCAGATTTTTAATTATGCTAAACAAAATTGCTATCTCAAAATATTGACTGGACGACTTCGAGGAAAAAAGAGAGCGTGCGAGGAGGGCTAGTTGCCCTACGAGCTTTTTGGTCACTTAAAAATTGCACTAGAACTTTTAATTTCCATTCAAATGCACCCTCTCCCAATTTTCTAGGACCATTAATTCGATACTATCACCTCTGGGAAAAACAAACAAAAAATAAACACGCATCCTTGATTTTTTTTTTGTGGCAAAAAAAGGGCAAAATTTCATATTTTTGTATACAGGAGCTTGAGACTTCTACAGTAGAGTTCTCTGATGTACTGAATCTGATGTTGTGATTCTCATTAAGATTTCTTGACCTTTAGGGGGGTGCCCCCTTTTATTGAAAGTCCAGCAAATTTTCTCAGGCTAGTAGCTTTTGATGTGTAACGCTAAATTTGATAAATCTAATATATTTGGAATCAGCATACTAAACCAATGTTTTTAGGTATCTATTGATATTAAAATCCTGCATTTAAAAGTTTCAGTTACCATTGAGCTGAGTCACTCTTTACTTACAGTTTGTTACCACGAACTGTTTTAAAGCTAGATGAGGCTACATCCTGGTTTCAGAAGACCGAAAACTGATGCTCATAATGCTACCTACTCCCATAAAAAGTGAATGAGCGGAACAGCGCAAAACTTGCTGGGTCGTTTCTCTGCCCGTTTTTTAGTTGTGTTTTTTTTCGTCTTATTAATGGACATGTTCCTTTTGGTTCTGTTTTGGTGGCAGAATTTATCGGACTGGGTTTTGGTTAGTCATAACATGAGCAAATATTGCCACTTAATTAAGCGATTAATCCGTTTATGTCAGTACATTCAGTGTTTTTATAAGAAGCTAATACTACTGGATTCCATGTAGATGATAACTATACTTACTATTTATGGGCTTGAACTGACATCCTTAAAATATAAAAGAAAATATCACGGTCATCATGCAGCGGCGACTAAAAATGTTTTATTACCCCTGCATGGCGCTGTATAGAAAATATTAAGACAAAATGGCTTGAACTCCCGTCCTCCACGTCTCTGTTCAAACTAACACTATCTTTAAGTTAATGGGTGGTATTGTAAGATCATTCTAGAAATTCTTTTGTAGAAGTAAAGTCCTCTAGAGAAAGACATTCTGCTATTCTAAGATTCAGGAAGCAACTTGGACTAAATGAGAACCGAGAACCATTACGACTTATTTTGATCTCTTTGTTTCGCTTTGAACCCCATGAAAAATTATATTGTATACAAAATCAGGCTCGCAGCGGTTTGCACGATCGTAAAGCTTAGGAAAAAGCTAATCATTGCCAGAAAAATCCACGATTGCACACATAAAATAGCCCCTACGACAGCTATTGAGAAGTTTATTGCACTGAGTTTATTTTCAAATTCCAGCTAATAATTTGTTGTAGAAGTTAGTTTTAGAAATTTGTTAGTAGTAGTGTATTACACTAGAGCATAATAGTTTGTTAAAGGAATAGTTTTACTTTTTTCCTGCTAGAGTTCTAAGTCTTTGGAAGAACTTGGACAACACCTCAAGACCCGGGAATAGGACTTATACCTGTTAGAACGTGGCGTGATCTCCTTGCTCTATATCCATCTGACTTGTTTTGCAAAAACATACTGCTTGTATGATCATTCAGTTTCACGAAAAAAGAACAGCATCATGATAATTTACAACAGTTTCAAAATCGTCTTCAGGTGAAAATCGTCTTCTGGTCAAAATCGTCAAGATTGTGTATTTAACGTTGTTGCTAATATCGACGAGTTTATTGGCTTAAGATCAATTCAAGATGTGCGATAAAGTTAACAAACTTCTGTTTGAAAATGAAAACTGATCGAAGCTGTCAGCAAAAGGTGGATATATATCCATATTATACTATCGGTGAAAGAAGGCTTTCATCTAAACTGTTATGTTAAATTTATTTGCTTATTACGATACAACGGATGCTTGCTGGAATTCTGGTCATATTCGTAAAACTTTAAGTCAGAGTACCAATTTACGAAAACAAACGCGGGGAAGGGAAGCAATTTTATTAATTTTTTTCATGAAGATATAAAAACAATTATTTTCAAAAAATCCAAGAGCGGGAAACTTTTGTTCTTTCGATTTTTTTAATGAAAATGCCAAAACAGATATTCTTCAAAATCATGGGGGAAATAGCCCTTCTCCACAATTTTCAAATCTGTTTTAAGCAAGGAAACCTTGGCTCGGAAAACTAATTAGTCCTATGCGTGATAAAGTTGCTGTCATGAGCAGTCAAGTCTTAGGAGCAAAATTTAATTAATATGAGTATAATTAAATTTAAAGAGTTCAGTTTAATCTGGATCATCCTGTGCCTCACGTGATATGCAGTCTCAACAACTCTCATATCCTTAACCTTATGCTGAGCACTAACAACTTCCGTATTTCCAGCACCCAGAGCTTGAGACAAACAGTATCTTTCTACTCTATGCTTCAGGAATGGAGCTGTATCACCTATCGCAATACGAGTCACAAACTGTGTAGCACCGCTGGAAATATGAAAAAGCCGCTAGCATTACTCCTTAAATAAGAAAATCATCTACCATGAAAATGCGGAAGTACTGGCTCAGATCCGTACAGATACTACTGTATTCTGTTCTCTTTATCGATTACCGGAACGTTCACTGACAGAAAACCTAGACCAAAGTTCCGCAGGCTTCCCGTCAATCTTCAAGCTTCTGAATTTGTGTTTATATTTCATCTCGCACGAAGGATTTTTCACCGAGTCAAACCGAGAATAACCGAGTCAAACTCAAAACGAGCAGAACTTAACATAAGTTGGGCGCAAAACCCCTATGCCTTCCCAAGGCCAGAACAAAATTTGCACTTTACTGAAAAAACATAATTGTTTTTACTTTTATGACTTTAACAAATCAAATAATATTAACATTTTGATTACTAAATATCAGTATATGTATATTAAACTGACAATGCACATTCATTTGTATTTTTTTCAGTAAAATGCAAATTATGTTTTGGCCTTGGGAAGGCATAGGGGTTTTGCGCCCAACTTTATGTTAATTTCTGCTCGTTTTGAGTTTGACTCGGTTATTTATTGTAATTTCTGATCGATTTGGGTTTCATTTATATATCGACGCTGATTTGCGGTAGTTTCACGCTTGGTACATTATTTTATTTTTACTCATTTTTTGTTAAATGGAGTTCTTTAATTTTCTTTGAAAAACTTTTTCAAAAAATAAGTTTTCCAAAGAAAAGTAAAGAACTCCATTAAACAAAAAATGAGCAAAAATAAAATCAAATAATCTACCAAGCGTGAAACTACCACAAATCAGCATCAGTAGAAGGGGAGGTGCTACTCCGACGCGACACCCCTGCTGCCACCTACAACTTTTTTTTACATAGTTTATGTCTGTTTGTTGTCAGTGAGAATGAAAAAACAGGAACTTTGTCACATTTATGTCTGTTTTCATGGATGGTTATGTGTGTTGGTCGATTTATTTGATGTTTTTATGGATTTTGTCAGTGAGAATGGAAAAACAGGAACTTTGTCACTTTCATGGACTATAGAGTCATTAGGGAGAACACGTGGTTAATGGGGTCAATGTTATTGTTGTTGTTTTGGGCACGCGATAGAGTCATTAGGGAGAACACGTGGTTAATGGGGTCAATGTTATTGTTGTTGTTTTGGGCACACGATAGAGTCATTAGGGGGAACACATGGTTAATGGGGTCAATGTTATTGTTGTTGTTTTGGGCACGCTCTCAGCGAATGCCAAGGTCAATGTTGTTGTTGTTGTTGTTTTGGGCACGCTCGAGCCAAATGTTATGAGTTTCCGGGGAACACCTCTGCTGTCAGTCATTAATCAAATTGTTTCCAGGGAATGTCTGACAGATGACGTCAAGTTAATTAATGTCTTTGATGCATTTCCAAAGAGAATTGTCTCCGGGACAAAGTTTAGATCACACGTGACAGATGATGTCATGATTGATTGATTGACACGAAAGGGGAATCAATTTGTTTTTCTAAAGAGAATTGATTCACGAAAGGGGAATTAATTTGGAGTTCTAACAAGAGAATCGTTTCCGAGGCAAAGTTTAGATCTTAGCGATGAATTGTTTTAGCGCGGGAATCAGGTTTCCAAATAATTGAAATGTGACAGCGCAGGGATGCCAAACAAAAGGAACACGCTGAATTACGTTTAGGGATTATTTGGGCGAAACCCTTTTAGCCATTTTATGGAATTATTTCGACGAAACAGTTAGAGACATTATAAAATATGATTTTTGAAGAGATTTTAGAAGAGAATTTAATGGTGAAACTCTGTGGTCGTTATAATACACAAGTTCCATTTGAACAGTGTTGTGAGATCCTCTACCACAACCCCAAAGGGCTCCGATCCCCTACCCCAACCCCAAAGGGTTCCGATCCCTCTACCCCAACCCCAAAGGTCCACCGGGCTCCCAAAGGACCAATCGGCCCTCAAGTGCCGCCCAGACCCCTAAACACCCTCCCCAGGCTTCCAAAGGCCCTCCCTCGGTCCCCAAAGGTCCCCCGGGCTCCCAAAAGACCAATCGGTGCTCAAGGGCCCCCTCAGACCCCCAAACACCCTCCCTGGGCCCCAAAGGCCCTCCCCCGGTCCCCAAAGGTCCCCTGGGCTCCCAAAAGACCAATCGGCCCTCAAGTGCCGCCCAGACCCCTAAACACCCTCCCCAGGCTCCCAAAGGCCCTCCCTCGGTCCCCAAAGGTCCCCCGGGCCCCCAAAAGACCAATCGGTGCTCAAGGGCCCCCGGATCCCCAAAGACCTCCCCGCCCCCCCCCCCCCCCAAAGAGTCCCCTCTCCATTTTCTTAATACTTTTTTATGGCTTTATTATATCTTTTCTGAACAAGTTCCTTTCATAATGTCATTCCTAAACCCATTTTCCAACCTCAAAGAGTCCCCTCCCCATTTCGTAAATACTTTCTTGAATTTTTTAACATGGTATTTTTTTTTAACTTTTTTACGGATCTTAAAATGACATGAACACAAAAAAACTCACACACACACACACGCACAAAAACTTACACACACACACAAAACTTACACACACACACGAAAACTTACACACACACACGCCAAAACTTACACACACAAAAACTTACACACACACACAAACTTACACACACACACAAAAACTTACACACACAAAAACTTACACACACACACAAACTTACTCACACACACAAAAAACTTACACCCACGCAAAAGCTTACACACACAAAAACTTACACACACACACACACAAAAACTTACACCCACATGCAAAAACTTACATGCACACAAAAACTTACATGCACACAAAAACTCACACACACACAAAAACTTACACACACGCACAAAAACTTACACACACACACAAAAACTTACACACACACACGAAAACTTACACACACACACACGAAAACTTACACACACACGCCAAAACTTACACACACACAAAAACTTACACACACACACACACACACACAAAAACTTACACACACACACAAAACTTACACCCACACGCAAAAACTTACATGCACACAAAAAATTACATGCACACAAAAACTTACACACACACAAAAACTTACACACACACACACACAAAAACTTACACACACGCACAAAAACTTACACACACACACACACACACACAAAAACTTACACACACACGCGAAAACTTACACACACACACGAAAACTTACACACACACGCCAAAACTTACACACACACAAAAACTTACACACGCACACACACACACACACAAAAACTTACACATGCACACGAAAACTTACATGCACACAAAAACTTACACCCACACGCAAAAACTTACATGCACACAAAAACTTACATGCACACAAAAACTTACACACACACACACAAACTTACACACACACACACAAAACTTACACACACACACACACACACAAAAAAACTTACACACACGCACAAAAACTTACACACACACACACACACAAAAACTTACACACACACACGAAAACTTACACACACACACGAAAACTTACACACACACACGCCAAAACTTACACACACACAAAAACTTACACACACACACACACACACACACAAAAACTTACACATGCACACGAAAACTTACATGCACACAAAAACTTACATGCACACAAAAACTTACACACACACACATTTAGACAAAAAAATTACGATATTTATGCACAGTTATGTTTAAGCAATAAATATCTTAAGCCTCAATCGTTTTTATTCTTTAGAATAGTCCATCGCCATGAAAATTATACTTTCAGATTCAACATGTCAGGGAACAAACTTTCAGGTTCAGCATGTAAGAGAACCCTAAATGCTCATCCCAAAAAAGGTAAGTTAACCCTAAACGCTTAAAGAATTTCTCTGAAATCACACTTTCAGGTTCAGTACGTAAGAGAACCCTAAATGCTCATCCCAAAAAAGGTAAGTTAACCCTAAACGCTTAAAGAATTTCGTCACAAAACTTACGCACACACACGAAAACTTACACACACACGCCAAAACTTACACACACAAAAACTTACACACACACACACACACACAAACTTACACACACACACACACAAAAAAACTAACACCCACACACAAAAGCTTACACACACAAAAACTTACACACACACACACACATAAAAACTTACACCCACACGCAAAAACTTACATGCACACAAAAACTTACATGCACACAAAAACTTACACACACACAAAAACTTACACACACACACACAAAAACGTGAACACACACACACAAAAAACTTACACACACGCACAAAAACTTACACACACACACACAAAAACTTACACACACACACGAAAACTTACACACACACACACACACACACACGAAAACTTACACACACATGCCAAAACTTACACACACACAAAAACTTACACACACACACACACACAAAAACTTACACATGCACACGAAAACTTACATGCACACAAAAACTTACATGCACACAAAAACTTACACACACACACAATTAGACAAAAAAATTACGATATTTATGCACAGTTTCAACTAACTACGGCTAAGCATGTTAAAGGCGAGCCATTTTCTTGCGAGAAAACAAAAATCAGAACACACACACACATTAGAAAATATAGCCTCCTTTGAAGTTGCAATCGTCTTTAAGAATCGACAGATTGTTAATGCTTAAACTTTTACGTTTCTTATAAAGTAATAAACAGGATTACTTAATATTTTTCAATATAACCATAATTTTCTTGTATAAAATTCATCAATTAGCCGGATATGGTTTTTATTTCACATACGGGGAGAGATTTAATGTCCATGGTAGAAGTCTATACAAGATTTAATGTCCTTGGTAAAAGCTTACATGAGATTTAATGTTCTTGGTAAAAGCCTGTACGTAATTTAATGTCCAGTTTTTATAAAGGGGGAGGGGGGAATTATGTGCTATTAATGAAAATGACGCTACATCAACCGAAAACCGTCAACGTGAACTCCGATTAAGCATCACCAAAGTATCACAATACCATCAGTGCACCAACACCTCTCGGAAAATAGGGGGGTAAAGGTCAACTGCGAAGATATTTAGCCTACAGAAAAAATTGCTCATTGTTCCTTTAGTAGCCACACATTTAGACTAAAAATTACGATATTTATGCACAGTTTCAACTAACTACGGCTAAGCATGTTAAAGGCGAGCCATTTTCTTACGGGAACACAAAAATAGGAACACACACACACAAAAACTTACACACACACAAAAACTTACACACACACAAAAACTTACACACACACAAAAATTTACACACACACAAAAACTTACCCACACACACAAAAACTCACACACACACACACACAAAAAAACTTACACACACAAAAACTTACACACACACAAAACTTACACACACAAAAAAAATTACACACACACAAAAATTTACACACACACGCACAATTAGACAAAAAATTACGATATTTATGTACAGTTTCAACTAACTACGGCTAAGTATCTTAAAAGGCGAGGTATTTTTCTTGCGAGAACACAAAAAATCATTAAGTGGTATTAATGAAAATGATGATAATCAACCGAAAACCGTCAACGAGAACACCGATTAACCATCACCAAAGCGTCACAATGCTGTCAGTGTGTCAACACCCCCTCGGAAAATAGGGGGTAAAGGTCAACTGCGAAGATATTTAGCCTACAGAAAAAATTGCTCATTGTTCCTTTAGTAGCCACACAATTAGACTAAAAATTACGATATTTATGCACAGTTTCAACTAACAACGGCTAAGCATGTTAAAGGCGAGCCATTTTCTTGCGAGAACACAAAAATCAGAACACACACACACACAAAAACTTACTCACACACAAAAACTTACACACACACAAAAACTTACACACACACAAAAATTTGCACACACAAAAACTTACCCACACACACAAAAACTCACACACACACACAAAAAACTTACACACACAAAAACTTACACACACACAAAAACTTACACACACAAAAAAAAATTGCACACACACAAAAATTCACACACACACACACAATTAGACAAAAAATTACGATATTTATGCACAGTTTCAACTAACTACGGCTAAGTATCTTAAAAGGCGAGGTATTTTTCTTGCGAGAACACAAAAAATCATTAAGTGGTATTAATGAAAATGATGATAATCAACCGAAAACCGTCAACGAGAACACCGATTAACCATCGCCAAAGCATCACAATGCTGTCAGTGTGTCAACACCCCTCGGAAAATAGGGGGTAAAGGTCAACTGCGAAGATATTTAGCCTACAGAAAAAATTGCTCATTGTTCCTTTAGTAGCCACACAATTAGACTAAAAATTACGATATTTATGCACAGTTTCAACTAACTACGGCTAAGCATGTTAAAAGCGAACCATTTTCTTGCGAGAACACAAAAATCAGGACACACACACACACACAAACTTACACACACACAAAAACTTACACACACACAAAAACTTACACACGCACAAAAATTTAACACACACACAAAAACTTACCCACACACACAAAAACTCACACACACACACACACACAAAAATTACACACACACAAAAATTTACACACACACACACAATTAGACAAAAAATTACGTTATTTATGCACAGTTTCAACTAACTACGGCTAAGTATCTTAAAAGACGAGGTATTTTTCCTGCGAGAACACAAAAAATCATTAAGTGCTATTAATGAAAATGATAAAAAGTGCGCGCAGAAAAAAGAAAATATAATATTCGTTTAAAATCCCCCCCCCCAAACTCAAATTTCTGGGGGGTGAGGCATATTTTCATTGTATTTTTGAATATTTTCCTTTGGAAAACACACCGAAAAGCCATATTAAGGGCTAAATTTGTAAGTTTTTCACTGACAATTCCTTTTTAGCCAAACCTTGACCTCCCTAGTGGCGCGCCACTTAACCTGTTGTAAGTTAACCTAGAAATGTTAGGTGACCTAACCTAATCTAACCTAACCTGACCTTGGTGGTGAGGATCTCACCCGTATCAGGCTTTCGGTCCCCGTGGCCCGGAGGTGGGGGGGGGTCACCTTTTTATCATGAACTGATTAGCCTGTAGACCCATTCCTGAAAGTTCTCTGAAAGACTCAAATTTCTCTTTAGAGTGCTAACGTGTATCTCTTGAAATAATTTAAATCCAATTAGCTTGGATTTTTCACTAGCAACTTACCCTCCGCTATAACTTCGCTATTAAATCCTTCTGCCAATCAACCCATCTCTCCCAAAACACTTTTCAGCCATTTCTTGTTAATATTTTTTATTTCAACTCATCCACACGGGTTTTTCGCTAGCAACTCGGCCTCCACTATAACTATCCTAATAGATCCTTCTGCCAATCAACCCATCTCCCCCCCCAAAACACTTTTCAGTCATTTCTTGTTAAAAAAATCTTTAGTCATTAAGAAATTTCAACGACCATCCTGTTGCAGAATTCCTATCATGTCGAACAATAAAGCAAAAACGAAAACACCTAAAAAAAAACCCTAATTTTAAACAGTTTTTGGGAAAAAAGGTGAAAGTAAAGTGCAATTGGTCCGAAAGTAACCATAACTCTAAAAAAACAGAATTTTAGTAATTATAGATACACGAAAATGATTGGCTTTATACGCTGATTCCAAATACATAAATTTCCTTAGGTTTAATGTTATCCGTCAAAAGCTAAAACCTTGAGAATATTAAGCCTCGACATGTGATTGATTGCAATTCCCTTTTTTCTTATTTTTATGCGTTTCTGTTCTTTTCTGGTTTTAATCTACATTGGACATGCCAAGTTTGTCGCAATTAGACCATATGATGTATGAAGTATTGTTTGAATCTGTTCCCCGTGAGTGATAGATAGTGAGGTAATTATTGTTCTAATAGCGTGACCTAGTACGATTTTCGCAAATAGGTAACCGTTAAGCGAGTATATTTCGGGTTTTGAAGTTTTTGAAATCAGTATAGTCTGAAATATAGAACAATATATACAAATAATGGATAGTTCTTCAAATGTAAGCCCTCCAATGTTTGATGTAAGTTCAAATAATATGACCTTTCGGTGTGTTTTCCAATCAAAAATATGTAAAATACAAAGAACTATGTTCCATTGATTATAAAGGCATGGCTAAAAAGGAATTGTCAGTGAAAAACTCACAATTGAGCCATTCTATTGCGAAAACACACAAAAGTTAGAAAAAATGCAAAATACGATGAAATTACGTTCCCATGGTTCTAATTCGTATCCTTTAATTAGGGAGGTCAAGGCTTGGCAAAAAAAAAAGGGAATTTTCAGTGAAAAACTCAAAAATATAGCTCTTAATATGGCTTTTCAGTGTTTTTTCCAACGAAAATACGCAAAATACGACGAAATTACGTTCCCATGGTTCTAATTCATATCCTTTAATTAGGGAGGTCAAGGTTTGGCTAAAAAGGAATTGTCAGTGAAAAACTTACAAATTTAGCCCTTAATATGGCTTTTCGGTGTGTTTTCCAAAGGAAAATATTCAAAATACAATGAAAATATGCCCCCCCCAGAAATTTGAGTTTGGGGGGGGGGGATTTTAAACGACTATTATATTTGCTTTTTTCTGCGCGCACTTTTTATCATTTTCATTAATAGCACTTAATGATTTTTTGTGTTCTCGCAAGAAAAATACCTCGTCTTTTAAGATACTTAGCCGTAGTTAGTTGAAACTGTGCATAAATAACGTAATTTTTTGTCTAATTGTGTGAGTGTGTGTAAATTTTTGTGTGTGTGTAATTTTTGTGTGTGTGTGTGTGTGTGAGTTTTTGTGTGTGTGGGTAAGTTTTTGTGTGTGTGTGTAAATTTTTGTGCGTGTGTAAGTTTTTGTGTGTGTGTAAGTTTTTGTGTGTGTGTAAGTTTTTGTGTGTGTGTGTCCTGATTTTTGTGTTCTCGCAAGAAAATGGTTCGCCTTTAACATGCTTAGCCGTAGTTAGTTGAAACTGTGCATAAATATCGTAATTTTTAGTCTAATTGTGTGGCTACTAAAGGAACAATGAGCAATTTTTTCTGTAGGCTAAATATCTTCGCAGTTGACCTTTACCCCCTATTTTCCGAGGGGTGTTGACACACTGACAGCAATGTGACGCTTTGGTGATGGTTAATCGGTGTTCTCGTTGACGGTTTTTCGGTTGATTATCATCATTTTCATTAATACCACTTAATGATTTTTTGTGTTCTCGCAAGAAAAATACCTCGCCTTTTAAGATACTTAGCCGTAGTTAGTTGAAACTGTGCATAAATATCGTAATTTTTTGTCTAATTGTGTGTGTGTGTGTGAATTTTTGTGTGTGTGCAATTTTTTCTTTGTGTGTGTAAGTTTTTGTGTGTGTAAGTTTTGTGTGTGTAAGTTTTTTTGTGTGTGTGTGTGTGTGTGAGTTTTTGTGTGTGTGGGTAAGTTTTTGTGTGTGCAAATTTTTGTGTGTGTGTGTAAGTTTTTGTGTGTGTGTAAGTTTTTGTGTGTGAGTAAGTTTTTGTGTGTGTGTGTGTTCTGATTTTTGTGTTCTCGCAAGAAAATGGCTCGCCTTTAACATGCTTAGCCGTTGTTAGTTGAAACTGTGCATAAATATCGTAATTTTTAGTCTAATTGTGTGGCTACTAAAGGAACAATGAGCAATTTTTTCTGTAGGCTAAATATCTTCGCAGTTGACCTTTACCCCCTATTTTCCGAGGGGGTGTTGACACACTGACAGCATTGTGACGCTTTGGTGATGGTTAATCGGTGTTCTCGTTGACGGTTTTCGGTTGATTATCATCATTTTCATTAATACCACTTAATGATTTTTTGTGTTCTCGCAAGAAAAATACCTCGCCTTTTAAGATACTTAGCCGTAGTTAGTTGAAACTGTACATAAATATCGTAATTTTTTGTCTAATTGTGCGTGTGTGTGTAAATTTTTGTGTGTGTGTAATTTTTTTTGTGTGTGTAAGTTTTTGTGTGTGTGTAAGTTTTTGTGTGTAAGTTTTTGTGTGTGTGTGTGTGAGTTTTTGTGTGTGTGGGTAAGTTTTTGTGTGTGTGTAAATTTTTGTGTGTGTGTAAGTTTTTGTGTGTGTGTAAGTTTTTGTGTGTGTGTAAGTTTTTGTGTGTGTGTGTTCCTGATTTTTGTGTTCCCGTAAGAAAATGGCTCGCCTTTAACATGCTTAGCCGTAGTTAGTTGAAACTGTGCATAAATATCGTAATTTTTAGTCTAAATGTGTGGCTACTAAAGGAACAATGAGCAATTTTTTCTGTAGGCTAAATATCTTCGCAGTTGACCTTTACCCCCCTATTTTCCGAGAGGTGTTGGTGCACTGATGGTATTGTGATACTTTGGTGATGGTTAATCGGAGTTCACGTTGACGGTTTTTGGTTGATGTAGCGTCATTTTCATTAATAGCACATAATTCCCCCCTCCCCCCTTTATAAAAACTGGACATTAAATTACGTACAGGCTTTTACCAAGAACATTAAATCTCATGTAAGCTTTTACCAAGGACATTAAATCTTGTATAGACTTCTACCATGGACATTAAATCTCTCCCCGTATGTAAAAAAAAACCATATCCGGCTAATTGATGAATTTTATACAAGAAAATTATGGTTATATTGAAAAATATTAAGTAATCCTGTTTATTACTTTATAAGAAACGTAAAAGTTTAAGCATTAACAATCTGTCGATTCTTAAAGACGATTGCAACTTCAAAGGAGGCTATATTTTCTAATGTGTGTGTGTGTTCTGATTTTTGTTTTCTCGCAAGAAAATGGCTCGCCTTTAACATGCTTAGCCGTAGTTAGTTGAAACTGTGCATAAATATCGTAATTTTTTTGTCTAATTGTGTGTGTGTGTAAGTTTTTGTGTGCATGTAAGTTTTTGTGTGCATGTAAGTTTTCGTGTGCATGTGTAAGTTTTTGTGTGTGTGTGTGTGTGTAAGTTTTTGTGTGTGTGTAAGTTTTGGCATGTGTGTGTAAGTTTTCGTGTGTGTGTGTGTGTGTGTGTAAGTTTTCGTGTGTGTGTGTAAGTTTTTGTGTGTGTGTGTGTAAGTTTTTGTGCGTGTGTGTAAGTTTTTTGTGTGTGTGTGTTCACGTTTTTTGTGTGTGTGTGTGTAAGTTTTTGTGTGTGTGTAAGTTTTTGTGTGCATGTAAGTTTTTGTGTGCATGTAAGTTTTTGCGTGTGGGTGTAAGTTTTTATGTGTGTGTGTGTGTGTAAGTTTTTGTGTGTGTAAGCTTTTGTGTGTGGGTGTTAGTTTTTTTGTGTGTGTGTGTGTGTAAGTTTGTGTGTGTGTGTGTGTGTAAGTTTTTGTGTGTGTAAGTTTTGGCGTGTGTGTGTAAGTTTTCGTGTGTGTGCGTAAGTTTTGTGACGAAATTCTTTAAGCGTTTAGGGTTAACTTACCTTTTTTGGGATGAGCATTTAGGGTTCTCTTACGTACTGAACCTGAAAGTGTGATTTCAGAGAAATTCTTTAAGCGTTTAGGGTTAACTTACCTTTTGTGGGATGAGCATTTAGGGTTCTCTTACATGCTGAACCTGAAAGTTTGTTCCCTGACATGTTGAATCTGAAAGTATAATTTTCATGGCGATGGACTATTCTAAAGAATAAAAACGGTTGAGGCTTAAGATATTTATTGCTTAAACATAACTGTGCATAAATATCGTAATTTTTTTGTCTAAATGTGTGTGTGTGTAAGTTTTTGTGTGCATGTAAGTTTTTGTGTGCATGTAAGTTTTCGTGTGCATGTGTAAGTTTGTGTGTGTGTGTGTGTGTGTGTGTGTGTAAGTTTTGTGTGTGTGTGTAAGTTTTGGCATGTGTGTGTGTAAGTTTTCATGTGTGTGTGTAAGTTTTCGTGTGTGTGTGTAAGTTTTTGTGTGTGTGTGTGTGTAAGTTTTTGTGCGTGTGTGTAAGTTTTTTGTGTGTGTGTGTGTGTGTGTGTGTAAGTTTTTGTGTGTGTGTGTGTAAGTTTGTGTGTGTGTGTGTGTAAGTTTTTGTGTGCATGTAAGTTTTTGTGTGCATGTAAGTTTTTGCGTGTGGGTGTAAGTTTTTGTGTGCATGTAAGTTTTCGTGTGCATGTGTAAGTTTTTGTGTGTGTGTGTGTGTGCGTGTGTAAGTTTTTGTGTGTGTGTAAGTTTTGGCGTGTGTGTGTAAGTTTTCGTGTGTGTGTGTAAGTTTTCGCGTGTGTGTGTAAGTTTTTGTGTGTGTGTGTGTGTGTGTGTAAGTTTTTGTGCGTGTGTGTAAGTTTTTGTGTGTGTGTGTGTGTAAGTTTTTGTGTGTGTGTAAGTTTTTGTGTGCATGTAATTTTTTGTGTGCATGTAAGTTTTTGCGTGTGGGTGTAAGTTTTGTGTGTGTGTAAGTTTTTGTGTGTGTGTGTGTGTGTGTAAGTTTTTGTGTGTGTGTAAGTTTTGGCGTGTGTGTGTAAGTTTTCGTGTGTGTGTGTGTAAGTTTTCGTGTGTGTGTGTAAGTTTTTGTGTGTGTGTGTAAGTTTTTGTGTGTGTGTGTAAGTTTTTGTGTGTGTGTGAGTTTTTGTGTGCATGTAAGTTTTTGTGTGCATGTAAGTTTTTGCATGTGGGTGTAAGTTTTTGTGTGTGTGTGTGTGTAAGTTTTTGTGTGTGTAAGCTTTTGCGTGGGTGTAAGTTTTTTGTGTGTGTGAGTAAGTTTGTGTGTGTGTGTGTAAGTTTTTGTGTGTGTAAGTTTTTGTGTGTGTGTGTAATTGTGTGTGTGTGTAAGTTTTTGTGTGTGTAAGTTTTGGCGTGTGTGTGTGTAAGTTTTCGTGTGTGTGTGTAAGTTTTGTGTGTGTGTGTGTAAGTTTTTGTGCGTGTGTGTGTGTGTGAGTTTTTTTTGTGTTCATGTCATTTTAAGATCCGTAAAAAAGTTAAAAAAAAATACCATGTTAAAAAAATTCAAGAAAGTATTTACGAAATGGGGAAGGGGACTCTTTGAGGTTGGAAAATGGGTTTAGGAATGACATTATGAAAGGAACTTGTTCAGAAAAGATATAATAAAGCCATAAAAAAGTATTAAGAAAATGGAGAGGGGACTCTTTGGGGGGGGGGGGGGGCGGGGAGGTCTTTGGGGATCCGGGGGCCCTTGAGCACCGATTGGTCTTTTGGGGGCCCGGGGGACCTTTGGGGACCGAGGGAGGGCCTTTGGGAGCCTGGGGAGGGTGTTTAGGGGTCTGGGCGGCACTTGAGGGCCGATTGGTCTTTTGGGAGCCCAGGGGACCTTTGGGGACCGGGGGAGGGCCTTTGGGGCCCAGGGAGGGTGTTTGGGGGTCTGAGGGGGCCCTTGAGCACCGATTGGTCTTTTGGGAGCCCGGGGGACCTTTGGGGACCGAGGGAGGGCCTTTGGAAGCCTGGGGAGGGTGTTTAGGGGTCTGGGCGGCACTTGAGGGCCGATTGGTCCTTTGGGAGCCCGGTGGACCTTTGGGGTTGGGGTAGAGGGATCGGAACCCTTTGGGGTTGGGGTAGGGGATCGGAGCCCTTTGGGGTTGTGGTAGAGGATCTCACAACACTGTTCAAATGGAACTTGTGTATTATAACGACCACAGAGTTTCACCATTAATTCTCTTCTAAAATCTCTTCAAAAATCATATTTTATAATGTCTCTAACTGTTTCGTCGAAATAATTCCATAAAATGGCTAAAAGGGTTTCGCCCAAATAATCCCTAAACGTAATTCAGCGTGTTCCTTTTGTTTGGCATCCCTGCGCTGGCACATTTCAATTATTTGGAAACCTGATTCCCGCGCTAAAACAATTCATCGCTAAGATCTAAACTTTGCCTCGGAAACGATTCTCTTGTTAGAACTCCAAATTAATTCCCCTTTCGTGAATCAATTCTCTTTAGAACAACAAATTAATTCCCCTTTCGTGTCAATCAATCAATCATGACATCATCTGTCACGTGTGATCTAAACTTTGTCCCGGAGACAATTCTCTTTGGAAATGCATCAAAGACATTAATTAACTTGACGTCATCTGTCAGACATTCCCTGGAAACAATTTGATTAATGACTGACAGCAGAGGTGTTCCCCGGAAACTCATAACATTTGGCTCGAGCGTGCCCAAAACAACAACAACAACAACATTGACCTTGGCATTCGCTGAGAGCGTGCCCAAAACAACAACAATAACATTGACCCCATTAACCACGTGTTCCCCCTAATGACTCTATCGCGTGCCCAAAACAACAACAATAACATTGACCCCATTAACCACGTGTTCTCCCTAATGACTCTATCGCGTGCCCAAAACAACAACAATAACATTGACCCCATTAACCACGTGTTCTCCCTAATGACTCTATAGTCCATGAAAGTGACAAAGTTCCTGTTTTTCCATTCTCACTGACAAAGACCATAAAAACATCAAATAAATTGACCAACACACATAACCATCCATGAAAACAGACATAAATGTGACAAAGTTCCTGTTTTTTTCATTCTCACTGACAACAAACAGACATAAACTATGTAAAAAAAGTTGTAGGTGGCAGCACGGGTGTCGCGTCGGAGTAGCACCTCCCCTTCTACTAGCATCGATGAATGAAATGAAAAGCCAAAACGAACAGAAATTACAATAAATAACCGAGTCAAATTCAAAACGAGCAGAAATTAACATAAGTTAGGCTCAAAACTTCTATGCCTTCCCAAGGCCAGAACATAATTTGCACTTTACTGAAAAAAATATAAATGGTTTTAGCTTTATAACTTTAATAAATCAAATAATATTAACATTTTGATTACTAAATATCAGTATATGTATATTAAACTGACAATGCACATTCATTTGTATTTTTGTCAGTAAAGTGCAAATTATTTTGCACTTTACAAAGAACTCATTTTGTGGAAAATTTTTTTTAATTAGTTTCTCTTCGTTTTATATTGACATAGTCTTTTCAGGAAAAAAAAGAAAATAACACTTTAAATCTTTTCGTTTTTTAAGACTTTATAGTTTGGCTGGCTATTTGTATGCTGGAGAAAAATTTTCAGCAATTTTCAACAATGTGCACCCTTTTAAAAATCTGGACACAAATAGTACTGTTTAATTTAGTTTCATATTTCCTCTAGTTGACCTGAAATGGAAAAATTGATACCAGTCGCAAAAAAATCTGTTTACTTTCTTTGTGATCTTGGATACACTTACGCTATTTTGATTTGGTTAAATTTTGAGAGCAGAAGTAGCCCCAAAAATTTGAACATAATACCCTCAGTCGTTCTTGGGACACTGCTGAGATGCCTTATTTGGAATTATCATTATCACAGTGCATTTTGATTTAATCTTAAGGCAACATTTAGTTTTTAAACATAATGGACAATTGGGAGGGTGGGCGTGGGAGGGTGGGAGAGGAAGGGGGATTAGTTGGACTATTAAAAAGGGCATCAGCCCTTTCTATTTTCAATTGAATAAGCCCTTTTCTAAGTTCCCGCGACAACTCCTTCGACAAGTGCCCTGGTCTAAGCAACAACAACAACAAAAAATAATACATTATACCCACACCGGTCTTTACTATAAAATTGTCAAGCTTTCCAATTATTTTTGACTATTAAAAAGGGTCACTACGGCTTTCGATTTCCAATCGAATGAGCCCTTTTGGAAACGACAACACTTTCTATAAACACTTTATTTGCCCCAGGACATAAATTACAACCCTTACCCTAAGGTCTGTAAGGGTTGTTTTCATCCTCTAAGACCAAATTTCCAGAACTTTCAACGACGTTAAATTAAATGGCTATCTGAAAATTTTGATTGGATGTGTTTGGGGAAATGGTGGGCGTGAGAGGGGCAGTAGTCGCTCTCAAATCACTTTAAACTATTAAAAATGGCCTTACCCTTTCAATTTCCAATCAAATGTGCCCTTTTGAAGTTTCTACGACTAAACTTTCAATAAAAATCTTATATGCCCCAGGGCATAACTTACAACCCTTACCCTGAGTGCTGGGGGGGGGGGTTGTCATTCTCAAAGACCTAATTTCCAGAACTTTGTACTAAGTTAAACAAAATGGCTATCTGAAAATTTTGATTGGATGCGTTTGGAGGAATGGTGGGCGTGAGAGGGGGGTTAGTTACCCTCCAATCACTTTCGACTATTGCAAAGGGCACTAGCCCTCTGAATTTCCAATTGAATGAGCCCCTTCTTAAGTTTTACGGTAACTCTATCTATAAAAACCTTATATGCTCCCAGGGCAGAATTTACAACCTTTGCCCTTTGGGCTCTTGGGGGTTCGTCATCCTTAAATGCATAATTTCCAGAACTTTCAACTACGTTGAACAAAATGGCTATCTATAAACTTTGATTGAATGTATTTGGAGAAATGGTGGGCGTAAAAGCGGGGTTAATTACTCTCCACTCACTTTCGACCATTAAAAAGGGCAATGTCAATTTCCAATCAAATGAGCCCTTTTTGAAATTTTTATAACAACTTTCTATATAAACTTTATATGCCCCCCAGGGTATAACTTACAGCCCTTGCACTGAGTACTCTGAGGGGTTTACATCCTAAAACATCTAATTTCAAGAACTTTCAACTACGTTGAACATAATTGATATTTCAAAATTTTATTGGATGTGTTTGGGAAAATGGTGGACGTGAGAGGGGCGTTAGTCACTCTCCAATCACATTCAACTATTAAAAAAAGCGCCAGTCCTTTCAATTTCCAATTGAATTAGCCCTTTTGAAGTTTCTACGCTTTAAATAAAAACCTTATGTGCCCCCAGGGCATAACTTACAACCCTTGCCCTGAGGGCTGTGGGGGGGGAGGGGTTGCCATCGTTAAAGACCTAATTTCCTAAACTTTCAACTACGTTCAACAAAATGGCTGTCTAAAATATTGATTGGATGTGTTTGGGAAAAAGACAGGCGTGAGAGGAGGGTTAGTTGCCCACAAAGCATTTTCGACTATTAAAAAGGGCACTAGCCCTTTGTGTTGGGGAAATGGTGGGTGTGGAAGGGGTGTTTGTTACTTTCCAATCACTTTCGACTATTAAAAAGGGCACAGGCCATTTCAATTTCCAATCAAATGAGCCCTTTTTGAAGTATCTACGACAACGCGTTAAATAAAAACCTTTTATGCCCCCTGGGCATAATTTGCAACCCTTGCCCTGAGGGTTGTTGGGGGGGGGGGTTGTCAACCTCAAAGACCTAGTTTCCAGAACTTAAAATTGTGTTGAATAAAATGGCTATCTCAAAGTTTTGATTAGATGTGTTTGGGGTCAAGGTGGGCGTGAGAGGCGGGTTAGTTGCCCTCTAATCACTTTCCCACCATTTCGCGAAACACATCCAATCAAAATTTTGAGATAGCCATTTTGTTCAGCGTAGTTGATTTCCAGATATAAGTTATGCCTTTTAGGAGGACAGTCCCCTACAGCCCTTAGTTCAAGGGTTGTAAGTTATGCCCTGGGGGCATATAAGGTTTTTTATAGAAGGTGTTTTCGTAGAAACTTCAAAAAAGGCTCATTCGATTGGAAATTCAAAGGGCTAGTGCCCTTTTTATAGACTAGGTGTTGAATTTGATTTCTACTGAAATGTATCATATGCTAGGTAAGAGCCTCTATCGTTTGTATAGGCCTAAGGTATGGGAAAACGGGACCATATCAATTCTCAGTTTCATACTAAAAACGTGTATTGCTTTCCAACATCAATTGTGTCCATATTCATTAAAAGATTTTAAATTGTTTCTTATGCCTATTTGCCAGCTTTGGGATAGGAATATGATAGGTATCATCGATAAGGCTTCGCTCTTAATCAGTGAAATTTATTTTATTTTAGGACTTTTTTTAGTCCATTGCCACTGAATAGATAATTTTACAACTTTTAAGGTGGCATATGCAAATTACTGGCCTTATTCGCTTTCTTGGTGAAGTTGAAACAAATTCAGAACTCAGGAATTTTGAATCAGTTGTCGTTGATCCCTTTAGGGAGTCGAAACTGACCCTTAGGGTGTCAATGACATCAAAATAAAAACAGTTTTTGCCCCTTCCCTGGACCTACTGTAGATCTTTTTTTACCTGAAACCACGATTTTCTATGTCATTTTTCTGTTAGTTGTTTCAAAATTATGAAGTTTTTTCGGCAATATTACATTTTAAACAGTGTTGTTATGATAAACCGCCAAAATAAACTTATAAGTTAAATTTGTGATTAGTTAATTAGGTATAACTAATTATTTAAATTGGCATCGCCTTTCGCCCAAATAACTAAAACATTAATGGACTGTTGATTCCCAAAGACAATCGTACCTTCAAGGGTTCTTACATCTTTGTAAGCTGTTTGGTGCATTCGTTTAATTTTTTTCCAATTTTTGATTCAATGTTCTTTCTTCTTCTACTTTTTTTTTTAATTTGGCATCCGATACTAACCAAAAAGCTCATAGCTGTATTTGTAGGTAGTATTTATCAAAAGTTGAATGAAGAATTTTTCTTAATTTTGTAGATATATGCGGCTGTGTAACTTTTCACTTTACGAATCCAAACGAGTAGATTCAATTTTCACTGTCATTGGTGCTTCAATAGGCTCGAGAGCCATATACCAATGTAATGATCTGGGAATAATTGCATAATGATATACACGGTTATTCGGTAACTAAGGGCCTTAGACAATTAAAGTAAGGAGCAACATTAAAACTGAAAACCAATAGAAATTGTTCCGTACATGAACGGGTTACCCTCCCCCCACCTCAATACCTTGCTCTTTACGCGAAAGCTTTTAGCAATTTTAATAAAGCTTCCTATTCTAATTAAACGGCCCCTGTATTTCGGTTGCTGTTTTTAAAAAATTGGGAAAAACAGTCAAACTTTAGCGTAAAGAGCTAGGAGATATTCAGGAGGGGGCAACCCCTTCACATACGGAATACTTTTTGTTCATTTTGAGTTTTATTGTTGCTCCTGACTTTCAGTTAAAAAAAAAATTTATTTAATTTCTGTTCGTTTTTTTCAAATAGTGCTGGTAAATCTGACTTACCCTCCATGAAATAATCCCCCCTCACGGGAAACTCATCCGTGGAAACTTCCTTCCAAAGAAAACAGGTTCCCCGTAAAACTCCCTCCGGACAGTTCCATCCTCGCTGAAAATCCCTCCGTAAAATGTCTTGCGTATAATTCAGCCTGAAAAACTCTCCTTAGCATACTTTCATTTGAAAAAGACTTTAGTCAATAATCGTTTTCTCCATCACTCCGGAAATCCCCCCTCTCCTTCCATGGAAATTTTTTGGAGAGCCCTCCACATGCAAAATTAAGTCGGCAAAGAGAAAGTAAGACAATTAAAAAGAATTTTGTATTGAAACTCTGTCATATTCCTCAGTGTAAAGTTTTTCCTGGAAAATTCACCCCAGGAATTTACCTCCCCAAGGAAAATTCTCCCTATGAAAACCCACCCAAACCACAAACTCCCCCCTCCCCCAACTGAAAAGTTGCCTTCCAATCTTTTTGGTCACTTAAAAAGGGCATTAGAACTTTTAATTTCTGTTCGAATTTACCCTCTCCAGGTCTTTTAGGACCATTGTTTCGATGGGACCACCCCTGGGTAAAAATAAAACAAAAACACAAACAAAAATAAATAAACACGCATCCGTGACCTTTCTTCTAGCAAGAAATACAAAATTCTACATTTTTCTATATAGGAGCTTGAAATTTCTACAGGAGGGTTCTCTGATAAGCTGAATCTGATGGTGTAATTTTCATAAAGGTTCATTGATTTTTAGGGGGTGTTTCACCCTAGTTCAAAAACCAGGCATATTTTCTCAGGCTCGTAACTTTGATGGATAACACTAAACTTGATGAACCTTATACATTTGGAATCAGCGTAATAAGCTGATTCTTTTGATGCATCTGTTGATATTAAAGTTCTACTTTTTAGATTTTCGGTTACTATTTAGGCGAGTTGCTCCTTACTTACAGTTCGTTACTACGAACTGTTATATGCTGAAGTTAAAAAATAATCCACATTCAACGAGGTACAAAAAACATACGGTTTGATTGCATTTGAGGATCAAAGTATTGAACTATTTTTAACGAAATGGCCATACGTAAAGGAGTTGTTATTATATGATCTTTGAACTATTTTTAACAAAATGGCTACCTCAAATTTTTTATCAGATGTATTTTTGGAAAGAGGGCTTCGGGGGGGAGGGGGCTAGTTGCCCCCTATCACTTTTTACTCTTAAAAAGGGCACTAGAACTCTCAATTTCCAATCGAATGAGCCCTCTTTGAAGTTTTTACGACGACCCCTTCTATATGAAGTGCCTCTGGGAAAAAGAAGAAAGGAGTGTCGAGAGGCTAGCTGCCCTCCGATCACTTTTGACTCTTAAAAAGTGAACTACAACTTTCAATTTTCAATCAATGAGCCCTCTATAAAGTTTATTGGAGCATCCCTTCCATAACAACCATATATGCCCCCAGGGCATAACTTACAACACCTACTCCGGGCCCTGGGGGTCTGTGTCGACTTCGGAGTTTTTGTTATCTGAACTTTGAATTATTTTTAACAAAACGTCTTTCTCAAAATTTTTATCTGATTCATTTAGGGCGTGGAGGGGGGGGGAGGGCTAGCTACCCTCCTATCTCTTTTGACTCTTAAAAAGTGAACAAAAACTTTCAATTTCCAATCAAATGATCCCTCTCCGAAGTTTATACGAGCGTCCTTTCTATAACAACTATATATGAGTAGAATGCGCCTTCTGGATTTGCATAAAGCTATAGCAATTACCATGTTATTCTTTCTACACGTGATTAAACACATTATGAAACTATGTGCTATTTGCTTATGTCCCGTTGGTACCATTCCAAACGAGTGGGGATTCCCCGCCTGTTCCTAAACATTGCAAAAAAGATAACAGTATGAACGGGGGATTCCCCGCACACATTTGTTTCAACTCCAAGTTTTTTTTTTCAACCAGAGTGGGTTTTTTTTCGAGCTGACACCTGTTTTTTAGGTAGCCAATCAGAGACAACCGAGATATATACTCCTCTCTCTATCTCAGACAATTTTTGTTGTGGCTAGCTCAGTTTCATTGTGGCAGTGAGAGTGTTAAGACATGAAAAAATGTTCCAAACATGTCCCCTATGTATGTACACACTGGGCAGCTGGTCATCATGTGAGAATTGCACAATGATTGATGAGTATGATGAAAAGTGTAGATTATGCAACCCGTGTAAATTGCATAAAGGATATGCTGTACAAATTAAAGGTTGTAATTCCTGTCTTGAAGAGGTGTGTGACTCTCATCCTAGAGACCACCTATGCTCCAATTGTCATTATGATAAATGTAATCAGTGGGAGAATACATATCCCGGTATGATTGGAAACAGTCCTAAGCGTGATTTTAGTTTATTGCTAAGAGATTGGTATCGTCGTGGTTTTAGATTGTTCTGGGAGGAGGAAACGGGTCAACGATTCACACTGTTGGAACAACAAAAGAATTTGGTTTCTACGTCATCGTTGTGAAGACAATGACTACTATGATTATAAGCCCACTGATTTTTATTTGGCTGTGACGGAATGTGATTCGCCGCTTGAGGACACTATTTGTGACATTACTTCAAATAAACAAATTGAAACATGTGAATTCTATAGAATGAATGAGAATAGTATCATTGACTATACAAAGAGATATGACAAGAGTGAAGTTACACTCTATTGTAGAGAATGTGACCCTGACATTGCACTACATCAGGATCAGTACACTGTGAATTCAGATAATCTACCTGCACTAGTTGTTGTCGACAAATACCTATACCTAGTAGAAGATGAAATCTAAAGAGTAGAAAAGTCGTTTTATCATGTATATAAATTTTTATTAATAAACAATTTCACATACATTTTTAGAACATTTTATTCGTAGGGCACTAAAATCAATATTAAACACGCTTTGTAAGTATATTTTCCACTAGAAAGTCGTTCAATCGAGGTAAGTCAACGTAGATGTCGAGAAACTGCTTGTAGGTGTAGCCACGACATCTGAACATGAAAAAGAGTAGTGCATGAAAGCCACATGTCTTAGTCGTTAAATCCTGTACTCTTCGTTGATTTTGAATAATGGTTTTTCCCACTGCTTTCAATAAAGTTGCTGATGTATGGTGTGTAGAATTTATACGATAGACCAAGAGGGTCAAAAAATTCAATATTCTTCGCTGTTTGAAAGATGCATAGCCAATGGCCGGTCTTCAAAGTCGATGGACTGCTATTAACAATGATTAGGGTATTGTTAACACTTGGAATTTTTTCAATGAAGTCCGAAGGTATGCAATAGGACTTGTGCTGGGACATGTATGGATCCATACTAAATACGTTGATTATTTGGTTTGTGTTCATGGTGCTAAGTCTAGTAGAACACTGCCGTCGGGAGTGATTTCCCAATAGGTTTCAAATTGACTCAGTGATATTAGCGTGATACTCTCAGTCAAAGCATCAGCAAATGTACACTCTAAACGTACATTCCCTGTTCGTACTATGCTCATATCCTGAAGTCCCCGACAAGTCCAAAACAATTACCCCATGATTTTTTGAAAACATTGAATCGGTTATTCCATTTTCAAATAGTTGAGAGTCATGATCTAGGATTGCATGGTCAACTCGTACAGAGTTCTATAGGATTTTTTGTGAAATGATAGAGTGTACAGTGGAATACCATTCACTTTGCACACAAGGCTAGATATACCGAAAAAATTAAAATCATGGGGGGATTCAGTCCAGGATCCAACAGCACTGCCACTCTTCACAAAGGCCAAAGCTAGTTTTGATGGGATTTCTCCATTGATAAATGATGAATCGCTATAGCTACGAGAGCCGTGGCAATGTGACGTTGATTGGTGATCACATGGGGGACAAGAAGTTTAATGTTGTTGCCATTGGCTCTTAGCTTTTCCACTGCCAATGCAACAGAGCTCATAACTTGTTGTTTTCGGACGTGGAGAATTGCCGATGTGATAATGACATTTGCATCGGGTGCTGCAGGAAGTGTTTTTCTCAAAATGAAATTCGACGGGGCCATCTGTAACTTTATGTCAATCTTGACATTAGGGGGTAGCCATTGGGATATATTGAATATCTCATGATTTAATTTTCCAACCAGATGATACTCTTGGGTCACTGCAGTAGTCAACTCACCATCAGTATCAACACCTGATCGCTATTCATAGCCCAATGATTGTCCTCTCAACTCCTTGTATGCCTTTGGTGTCATCATCATAAATTGTATGTAGCTTGCATAGTTTGATAAATTATTGCTAGTGCTCACCAATGTTCTATTAATAAATACATTAATTTGTTTGAATAGATTGTGTAGAATACAGTTCTCGTAGGAGAGACCATTGGCAGCATTTGGAGTTGTATTATCTGACTTTTTCTTCACCGCAACATTTAAATCAATAAATGTTGATGACAAATCAATGAAATAGTCTTCATTGGAAAATATTTGAAAGTGTATATTTTCCGAGAGGGGTTGTTGGGGTGAAATTGTTCATAGTAGCCATACTTGACACTGACATCAACATTTTCAGCATTGAATAGATTCAATGAGGAACTAATTGATGGATATGATTCCTTGTGGGGGAGATAAGTCATCTTAAGAGAAGAAATCCTTCTTTGATCTAACAATCTTTTTCTTTTTCTTCTTCTGCTTATTGGTCTTCCTTGTTTTCTTCCTCAAAGTCCTTGTTGATGTCCTTCACTTCCCGCCTGGGTGGAGACTGATGAGTGAATGACGTGCACGCATCCTTTTCAATCCCTCCCCATTTTGTCGAGATTTTAATTGCTCACCAACGGCTCTTGCTAAAGATCTAATATTTTCCTTAACACTCTCCTTGAAATTCTTGCCCGACCCCCAGTCCTGTAGTGTGGAGGCAGCAAAATTTGATGCAGCAGGTACAAGATATTTTCTGGCAAGGGGTAGTGCAGAACGAAATAGCCTAGCAAACCAGCTACCAAGACCATAGCCAGACATTGTAGTACGACCCTTGTAGTAGTCAAATCCATTGCCTATTTGACGTGGACTCAAAGCACCAACATAGCAATCGATATCGGGACAGGCAAATGAAATTCTCCTATTGTTCATTTTAGGTGATTGTGCTATCGCCAACAATGGGTCGAAAATGACAAGTAATCACTGCTAAGCCTTTTGAAATTGCTAGAGGATCACCTAATTCAGTTCTTAGTGTTAACTGACAGAGTTCCAAATATGAAGTGTTTACAGGAACATACTGAAGATGCTTTATATTGTAGTGATGAATATGCTCTTGATTGGTTTTTCGTTCAAGAACTCGTAGGAGGGGAACATTTGAATTACTGACTCTCGATGTTTCCACAAAGGATGCATAGAGAAATATACAAGTGTCTGTGGAGAAGACAGGTGGGTAGTCAGCAAAAATGAAATTAGTGTTTCCTGCACTTTTACGTTGATTATATTGAGCTTAAAGCCAAGAACATCCTTTAGGTTATCATTGAGAATAACCTTTTCGCTGGCAATAGGTGAACTAATGTAGATCTTGCCCTCCTCCTTTGAATAGTTGAAATGAAAAGCTCCTTTTTTACGAGCAGAAATTCTTTATTGATAGTACGACATAAATCATTCATACAGGTGAGCTCCTCGTAGGGTAATACAACGTATGGATATTCAAATGAATTGATCTTTTCAGTTTTTTCTCGATCGTTAACGAGTGGCCAATCATCATAATAGATTTCCCCGCTAATGAGTCGACGCCAATCATGGCCGGTCTTAATTTTTATTTTCATAGTATCAGCGATCCTTACATCACAGGCCGTCGAATTTGACGGTGCGATCTTGAGCATACGCAGCCGACAATCGAGCCACTTCATACGCACCGCTCAAATTGGATGCCGCGCAGAGATGGAAGCAGTTGTGTCCAAAACTCACTTGTATACTATTCAAGAGTCGTTGCAGAGATGCCCGATACGGAAACAGTGGACATAAAAAACGTTACCATAGAAAATCATTGCGAGCATTGTCTATATTATCTTTCAACACCGCATCCAAGAATACAAAAGTCAGAGTGTGTATCCTAGGCCACCGAACAAGTCAACTGTTTAACGCATAACCCCTGTGAGTTTACGCGTCCTTTAGATAACTTTCAATTTGATAAGATATATCCTATTAATTCTTAACTCTTATGTAGGTTCTAATTCAGTCATCAAAAGCCTCCGCTGAACATGAGATCTCTCGTCATCCTAATATTGGTATTCATAGATCGACGCCAAAAATGATAAAGTTAATGCGCGTCTCTAAGTGTTTCTAGGCTTTTGAGCCACTTTAAAAGTTTCGAGCTGCGTACCACAAGTAATTCCCCTGTCAAAAAACAATTAGTTGATCCGTAATTAATTCGATACAGTAGTCACCAACATTGAATGTATTTTTCTTCTTGACAATCGTCTTCATTCGGAATACTGCTTTTAAAGAAAGGTGTACAATTGCTATAATGATCAGGGCGAACCAGATGAACGTTCCGTTGGCGTAAGAGTCAGGACAATTGAAATCGCACTGAGCGTCACTGATTATAAATCAACAGTGATTTTAACTCTAAATCATGAACTAAATGTAGCCCTTTTATAGGACTACTAGAAGCTATGCAACATCTTAGCAGACAGTCGCTACTTATCATCTTTAACTAGTACTTTTAAAAGCAACTGAGAGGATTAACCAAAATTCACTACCACGCATCCGTTTGAGATTTATTTTTATCATGAGATCCTGCGTCGCAGAGAATACTTTCCAATGGCACTGTAGCAACTCAACGCCTCTCTTTGATCGCAATGCGAACTGGCATAATGCATAGCGACTAAAAACACTGATTGCAAGTCGAATGTACTTTGTACACTGCGTGGTATATGTGCCACGTCGTTGAAACCGCATCTAGAGGCCTAGGAGATCTGCTTGCATTCAATGCAGCTGGGTAAAAAGGCTTATAGTGTTGTCGATACATCTTGTCTTAGCACGAGAGTCTATGATTTCTATGCAGGAGTGTGTTATCTTCTAAGCTATTGATTGAACGCCAGATAGTGTAACTTGATTTCATTTATGGTAGATAAGTGCTCGTACACTTTAGCCTGTGAATCTACCATAGTGACCTTGGAAAGAGTGGTGGATGTGAACTATAAACTCCCCACCTCACCACATATATTCATAAACTACCTTTCAGAACTTTCAACCATTCCTTAGAACGTAAACACGGTAGCATGTAGACCGTCTCACATGACCCCCTTTGTGTATACTCGGCGGATTGGTGGTGGTGGATGGGACGTTGACTTCAGCATAACAGTCTTCTGCATTTTCGTCTCAGCTATCCAGTGCGTGTGCTAGTATTTCGAAAAATCGCAATTTCAAAATCTTCTATCTTCTATCATATTATATATAGGTGGTGGTGTTGATGCCATGTTTTCCATTAAATTTTTTTAGAAATTTGTTCTATATGCTAATAAATGACTTTTGGGGAATGTTTCAATGTATATTTAGAAAGTTGCTATAAGATGAGCGTCTAATGATCTAATAGTCCTCATACACGATTTTGTAACCATCACATAGAACTATAATCAAGTATGATTATAGTTCTTAGCCCTGAATATATAATCCCCTTCCCATTAGCTCTCACACTTAGAACAATGATCTGTACCACTTTCCATGAAGAGAGGCTAGGAGTCGCGTTATACTTATTGTTCACTGATATTGAGGGTGGGGCATGTACGATTATCCAAGTTTACAATTACAATATGAATCTCAATTCATTCCTTCTTCTTAATTGTGTATCCAGCCAACAGCAGACTCATCTGCAGGAAGATAGAATTTCTTTTTGTGATCAGCCCAGCAGCAGACAGCAGTGCGTACTTCACATAGATAAGGACTTATCGTTTGTCCACTACGGCGAACGCCTGCCATACACTTTGAAGTAAAAGCAGTTTTTTTATACATCCCTCAATATTTCTATCGTTGTCAAAGAAATTTACTCAATGATTGTTTCTACAAGTGATTACGACGAGTATTTGTGAGAGAGTCGAGTTCTATTGGAGGGCTTAAATTTCATAGGCGTTTATAGCTCCATTGTACTAGAGTAAAAAACTAGTTTACAATGTCCATGCAATTATTCGGCCAGTAAAAAGTGTGAAAAATGCTACCGCCCGCACTGAAGAAGTCGGTTTCTTTATTAAAATTCTTTCCTTTCTTATTACGAGCAGCAATCGTACGCTACAACTACGGAACGATGCTTGCTTATGCCGATACGCATTAACTACTAATCTGGCTAGTTGAACATTACCCTCGGTCAAATCTAAACCAAAGTTCAGATCATCAGATTTAATGAAATCCTTGCCAACGATTCAAGTGTCAATTACCATGTTTTTTTGGAGCTATGGACTTTCCTAAGCGGAGGGAGTTATTAGCAAGTGCTCTAGAACTGGAAACAATATAGGCTATTATCAGTAGTTCTACTTCAGTGTCATTTGATACAGTGACTAATAGGTCTTTTTAGCCTGTTCACCGGCGCGAAGATATACTGTAACTTTCATTAGTCGAAAATATCTACTAGATGACTACACGCAAGATCTTCGCGAGTAGGTATTTTGATAAAGATCCAATAGGCATATAGGCCAGTAGCGCGGTATATTCCAGTTGCCTGCACTGTATGCCTAGAGAAGCATGAAATGTAGGGGCACCTAGGATGAGATATTGTTTATCTTAGGAGGGGACTTATATAGCGAGCTAGGAATCACTGTAACTAGCGCTGCTAGCATGATAATAGCAGCGTAAAGCAGTAGTCAATCGCAAGGGTGCTCTCGCACATACATATTAGGCTCTGCATGCAAAGAGCGATTGCATGTAAGAGCCGAGGCAACGGAAACATCTGTTCGTGATAGAGAGCGAGAAACACAGTGCAACAATTGTAGCCATTTCCCCTAGCGACGACCATCTGTTCAATAAGAATCAGCCAGATCGTTCAATGATCAGCCAAGAGGTCTGGTTCAATATATGCTTGAAAACATCAAAGTCCTCATAGATTCGATGTAATTTGTCATACTGCCCACGAATCCGCGGTGACGTTGAGCATGAGTCGGCAGCAATTGCTTTTTTATTTTTATCGTATGGACTCCTGCCCAAATACTGTAACATATCAGTACGATTTTTTTTCGGCTATTCCACAAATCATTTAGTATACGCAATTTTTAATTATCTTAGTTAAGAGTGTTAGTTTTGCCCGAGACATATGACGGCCCACACCAGACACGATCTGCCAATGCGTAGTTTTAAATATGATATCAATCGGTCACCCTTCTAATAGTAGCACCATGCAACAACTAACAGTGAGACACATAAGTTCGTCTAATGACATAAAATAATTTCCCTACTACTACTCGTTCAAGAATAATTATGAAGAAGAAGAAGAAGACGTGAAGCATAATAGAAGACATCACATTTAATTATTATATGCATGTAAAAAAGAACAATACTTAAAAATAATAACATTGGCCAAAAAAAAGCCACATTAACACATAGAAAAAATACACTTTTTGTCTAGTTATTTATAAATAAAAAAATACACACATATACATGGGCATTCGAGAAAGAAAAAAAAACACTCTACATAAAAGAATTACACTTTTTTATATGGAAAAAAAAAAACAAAAAAAAAAAAAAAAAAAAAACAAAAAAAAAAAAAAACATTAGGAAATAAAGACACTTGAAAATTAATAACCACTTTTTATTAATGCAACAGATGCTCCAAAAGCCACAAAAAAAAAATCTGCCTGTACAGTTTCCCCCCCCCAAAAAAAAGATAAACTTTGGGTTAGTAGGCTGGCAGTGCCGCCCCTGCTAGCGGACGCCGCCCCCCCCCACCGGGCGCGAGTGAGGTCCTCCCCTCCTTACCCAAAGCGCCCGCTCGAGGCCCCCCCCCCCATCCCCCCCCCCACACGCCAAAGGTTTCAAAGGAAAAAAATTATACTGCGACTTATATTCAAAACCGAGCCATCTCCCTATTTAGTGATAAACACATATCGGCCCCGGATCTGAAAAGACTTAAATAGGGACCAATGAAGGGAAAGCTGGTAGGCACACCGTCTACAGACAAACATAGCAGACCTATGTCAGGAAGTATGGCTACGCTACATAGGCAATTTTTCTCTACATTTACAGTGTAAGCTTCCTGCTAGATGCAGAGAACGACATAAAAAGCCAAACAAATTTGGCTACGTGGCAATGTGATTTCCACACAATGACAATGTCACCTATAGCATGATCCATGTATGAAATTCATTATCCACATTTAAGCGCGTGGGTACTCCTTTGCCCAACGTTTTCTGGATTCCTCTCAATCGTGTGTACGTCTGATAAAGTACACCGTCAGACTTAACAAACACACCACTGGGAAACTCATGCCTCCGCTTACCCGTTTCAGATATTTTAAAAAATAAAAGCCTGATTAATGGCGCCCGACGTACTCACTAGCTCCTAGGGTATAGCCCACTCCAATTTGAGCTTGTAGATCCATTCCGTGAGCTCGATAATCTTCCACCGCAAGCGCCAAATCATTAAATTAGCATTGGGATGTTTTACTTTTAACCAGTAAGAGAATCCGATGCATCCCCGTAGCCAGGACTTCTAACTCAGCCCCTTCTCCGAGCCACGTGTACCCTAGCCACATTGTAGTAGAATTCCGACCATGGAGCTTTCTAGCAGATCTCCAGACGATCGCACTGCCGTGCAGGCAACTATTCTTCTATTTACAGGACAGGCGACGTCTTTTTGTACCCAATCAATAGCTACCATGTCCGAACACCTGCCAGAATGATCGTAACAGTGAAGAGGAAGCGTAATTTGGATCGGCCAATAATTCACGAGCCACATTGTTTCGGATCGGTCACGACGTCACGAACGCATTCTTTATTGCGCAACACTCTCACACATTGTTGCCAGAAGCCGAATTCAAAAATGAGAATATTATAATATCTCTTTGTCAGGCATTTCGTCTGCGCTTCAAGAACGTTTCTATGACAAAAGTGTCAACAAACGATCTTTTAGAATAGAGATTTTTAGCGCAAAACACTGGAGCGCTCTCGTGAACTTTGTGACGTTAAATAACGTTGTTAGCACATCCATTTAAAGCCAACATGCATACACAACAAAGATTTTTTTCGGCAGCAAGGTCTAGCAAATAAAGTTTTCGTTTGAAGGTAGACCAATAGCAAATCCGTAACCACCTCGACTAAAACGCCCTAATTGCGGGAGAGCCTCAAAGGAGTCCCTAGCGCACCAGGTCCTATTGATCTACGCCCACTGCGGAAAACAAAAATCCTTTACTGAATCGCTGAAGGCTCAACTGGTATTCTCCCCATCTAATCTTCAAAAATTCCATCCAACGGTCCATTCTCCTCAACACTGGTCGTCAATGTTGGGGAACATGGGGAGCTTCTTGAGGGTCATCCAGTCGAGCCATTATAGTCACCGCACGGGAACGCATAATGGGACATAGCAGCCGCCTTCACGCAGAGGTGTGGAGAGAATCATATCCAAGGAAAACTGCATCCGATTCATAGTCCCCGGTACGTCTCTCAGTGGGATCCAGTTTCCAAGCATAACGATCCCGTGAAACCCCCAATCACCCCGACATTGGACCTATTACGAGCAATCGAAACAGAATGCGATCAAAGTGTCTGTGACTTAAGCCCGAGTTTTACCCCCGCTAATTGTCATAGGCGATGAGAGTCCCATCACCACGAAGAGCGAGGTGCAAAATTAATAGCCCCAATCAAGATTAAATCCCGATCAGATTTTTGTCCGTATTTATTCACACATCAATGACTCTAACAAAGTTAACACATCACCTCGAACAAATACAGCTTGCAGTAGTCAAACCATTTTTACACCTCTCCTACTATCTGTTTTTTCCCCCTGCCCACACTTTTTAAGCAAAACATCATATCTAACGCGTGCGGACTGCACCTATAACGGTCATGATAGACCTGCGCGTAAAACTGATTTTCAATTCCGAAGGAATAGTTCCCCATCGGCGAAGACCTCGACACTGGAACCATAATAACTCATAAAGGATAGCATGCCCCTATGACACTATACACCAAAATCATATATCAAATCATTTCGGAAATCTGCTGCCTTGCAGAAGGGGGGAAAGCTTGCAGCCGCTCCATCGTTTTCGGACCACTTGAATTCAATCTCGCTCTCCAATGATTTGAGGCGAAAAAACTCAGTTAAGAGAATACTCACACACAGCCGAATTTTCTATTCGTGTACTCAACGACCGGACTTACAACCAAATTTCTTCATTTTTTTTTTTCATCATACATTCCAAAAACAAGCACAACTATTTCCTGATGATTTAGCGATATGATTTGGATAGGATAAAAGCTTGCTCTATTCACCAATGCATCATCCACTGTTCCATTTCTCTTGAAGAAGTGCCATTTGCGGGTAGCACATACTATCAGATCGTAGTTAGGAGGTATGTATAAAAACCGGAGAGACAGAGTTAGCTGTTTAATTGTTAAAGCTTCACATGAATTGTGAGCCCACCCCCGAAAAGTTACTTTTTCCCCGGTGAATATGCGCGATCCAAATAAGGTGATATGCTGATACCTGCGGACCGCGGTCTTCTTGGGGCAAGAACATCCTCTCACGAAACCCACAAATTATATCCCTTTGCTAGTGGCAAGTTGCTCCTTATCTGATTAATGTCATTGAATACAGTGTAGTTAGGTTATGTGACGCAATTCGTGAAATATGCGCCACCGATTCTGCTGCTTTTATTAAAGATAATCAATAAAACTTTCTCCATACTAACCCATCATCATCGCTAGCCCAAAAAAACTCATTCCCAATTGCATTTTATTGTTGGAATCCGCGACGGGCACAGGCGCATAAGGAACGCGCAACTAAGTTTGCTGCTATCCTTATGAAACTAGACATTTAGCGGCTCTGATAGGCGATCCTAGATACATACCAACACAGTTCTTGAATTCTACAAATCCACAAGACACTTTATCAACTTATTGATAGCAGCGGAATGTGGGAATTTTTAAATTTTGTAAAGCTATCTTTGCCTTCTAGCCGGCATTCTCTATGCGTTAGCATTCCCAATGAATACTTTGCAATGCCCCCAATGTGGATCCGAGAAGGTTCAGCTCATCGATCTAAATGGGAGGAAAGGCATATGAGGGCAATAGAGCATGTTCTCACTATCATTTTTGCCTTTGCGCATAAGCGAGTACGACTTATAGTGCTGTAACTGAGTGGAAAAATATGACTCTATAGGACAATGTAACATCTATTGGGAGGACTAGTTAAATAACCCAAACTCCAAATTTGAACATATATCCACCATCGAATTCGGTCTATACAATGACTACCTAACTGAATACAAAACCCCTTTTTTAATATTGCAGTTTCGTTTCCCCCATCTACAAAATCTCCGTGTCATACTCGGAGAGAACAACCACCCCCAACCCAAGATTTTTCCATTTGCTTTTTTCAAATATGCCGTTATTTACCCTTTCAAAGCGACACGGATACTCCCCCTCTAAAACAAATACAATCAAACTTACTTTAAGAGAAATTTTCTCCACCGTTACGAAGCAAGTCCGTCGCAGACTTTTTTGCTCATCGTTGACTCTTTGTTTACTGTGTTTACGGGGCTGCTGCCTAAAAGTGCGTATTTAAAAGACATTGCCCAGCCAGTTTCAAAATTGAAACCTTGAAACCCCCTCCCGCCTAGCCCGACAAATCTGGGTGCATTTTTATTCGGTCGACTAACTTACCCGCACCCCTCTAATAAGAATAAAAGTTTCTTTTTAAAAATCTCACTGCAGATTTCAGATCCAAGCGTATGCAATGTATAAAATTAAGTCGCGGACCCACTTCCCCTCTCGTCCTAAAAACGTGTCACAGATCCGAAATATAGTTTATTCACCCAGTTAAAAAAAGTTGCTCTCCAAATTCGTTATAGGACCAGAGGTAAAAAGTACTCGGTAGCCAGTCGAAAAAAGGAAAATACTAAATATTCACCAGATGATCCCCTATGTTGTAAATAAACTTTTTGATTTATGAATGGCCTTAACCCCCCCCCCCTTGACCCTACCCATGTACTGAATCTGAATCCTCAATCTTGCTGCTCGAATTCTGTCGATGTAGCTATGTAAGAGAACATTCAGGAGGCGCAGTCTGTTCAAATAATGCCCTCCTGTCAACCGCCGAGTTCCCATCGATGGCGGGATTAAAAATACTACCCTGCTATGCTTTGCAAAGTGACCAGATGCGAGAATTCTAACAAATAAAATCTCAACGTAATCCGGGGACCAGTCGACACTATATTTCATGTACCTGCCACCTATTTCAGTACAGCGCACCCATAATCAGCTAATCTATAAAAAACTTATCGCGAACAATGTCCGCGGAAAAATTAAGGCGGTCCCGGAATAATTTGCATAAGAGTGTCCATTTCTTCAGCTGTAAATGGGAAATCCAGGAAACCGGATGGATATTAAATGTGCAGTACCTTCACCAACAATCATCATCATCCGAGTTGAGAGGGGGACAATTACCCATGATTCTATTGAAGTCCCGAGACCCAGGGACAGGCAGAAGTTTCACAGCATTCCCCCTGCAAAACTAGAAAATGA